>CM066317.1:71405500-71615500 GCA_033807775.1 Saussurea involucrata | reverse complement strand
TCTGTGATCTCGGTTTCTGTTGCTGAAGGTTGGATATCAAATCTTCTTGCCATTTTGAAAGCTAATGTGAACCTGTGCCTTTCTTCTTCTCTCTGCGCCATTCGTTCAGTCATTGTTTTGTGCATATTCTTTAGAACAGAAGAAGCAGAAGTCGTTGCTCTTTTTGGTTTGTGGGCAATAGACTTTCTTCTTGGGATGGATTGGGTTTTTTTTGTTGGTTTTGTAGTTTGGGAGGGAAGATCTTCTTCTATGGAGGATGACAGATGTTGAACATCTACTCCAAACCTTGTAGGGAATTCCACAGATGTGGGTGTTGCCTCTGTGGTCTTTTGAGCTTCTGGTGCATGGGTTTCTTCAGCGGTTGATTCCACAGAGATGGGTGTTGTCTCTGTGGTCTGTTGAGTTTGTTGATCTTTGGTTTGTTGTGGAGGGGGTTGGCTGATTGGTTCTGCTGCGATTGGTGGAGCATGTAGTCCTCTGGTCGTAACTTTCTCCCTTATATTCTCCCCCTCAGGATGATCTGATGGACCAGGATGGTCATCATCAGAGTCATCTTGACTCTTATCAGAAGTACCCTCTGCTCTGCAGGAAGCTTTGGGTTTCTTTGGTAGTTCTGCTCCTGCGGCCATCAACTTCGTACATACATCATCACAGAAGACGATTAGAGTTGCAAGCTCTGCTTCTGTGTTGAAGCGCATTTTGCCGACACTTTTTCTGAATTCTTTAACGTAGTTGGCATTTGCAGAAGTGAAGGAGACGATGACTTCTGTGACCTGGTTTATCACATTTTGCCCGAGCTCTATTAGCTGTGCTCTGGTCAGGTAGTCTTTTGGCTGCATCAGTATTGTGTTGCGCATTGCTTCTGCTTGAACGTTTTGCAGAGCTTTCTGTAGATCTGTAGGTGTGAGGCTCTGTGATTTGTTGGATTGCTTGTTCATTTATTCAAGGAAATGCTTGACTGATTCCTTGAATGCAGATGTTGCAGCTATTCCGAAATCTTTAGCAGCAGAAGTGGCTGTAGTTGTGGCAGTTGTTTGAGCAGAAGACTTCATCTCTGTTATGGCGGATTTCACCTCTGTGGACAGATTGTCCATTTTGGTGTTCAGATTTCGTAAGGCTGTTGATGTTGTCTCTGCAAAAGATGTGAAAGAGCTTTGCAACTCTTTCATGGTTTGGTTCACAGAGGTGACAAGGGTTTGGAACTCATCCCTTGATACTTGTGTCCCTGTTGTAACCTCTGGAGGAACACATTCGTCTCCAGAGTGAGTCCCTGCTCCTGGGACACCTTCGTTCACCCTTGTTTGTACGATGGGGGTGGAAGGATTTCCATCTGATATTTGAGAAGAAACAAGAGTTTGTGTCTCTACAGAAGTTCTGGGAAGAACAGTGTCCAAATCCACTCCAGAGGTGGGTATCTGAATGTTCTTCTGTTGACTTGGAGACTTGTCTAGAGTCTCTTCGTCTCTGTGCTCACTACTTCTCTCTGAAAGAAGTGTTGGCCCTAATTTGTGCGTGGCAGAGGAAACGAATTCCTCTGTAGGGTGTTCTGATGTGATCTGGGGCGATTGATCACGAACTATAGGTGAGTCTCTCTGAGGAGACTCCCTAGGAATGGATTCCCCGGTTTCTGTGGGCGTAGAAGTCGAAAGAGTGACCTCTGGCTGGATGGGTTGGGTTTGGATCGAGTTGTGCTGCTATTTTTCAATAACTCCTTCTGCAGCTAGACCTGCGGAGTTAGATGTGTGGGTTGCACTGGGAGGGGGTGAGGGATGTGTGCCTTCTGCAACTTCGGCATCTTTTCTTGTTTCTTCCTCTGTTAAGCATCCAAGCATCACTTCATTATCAATCATTTCAGCCTCTATCGCTATCCTTTGGCTTGGTGCTTCTTCCCTAGCTTCTGTTGAAGTTCCTTGCTCTGTGACTAAGAAGTCGTACATTGGATGAGAGCCGTATAATTGCATGACATGTGGATGATATAGACCTTTCCGGATTTGGTCAGGTTCTTCTTCATCAGAATCTACCTCTGAGACCTCTATACCTTCGACACCTTTTTCTTTTTCTTTTTCTTTTCCTCCTATTCTTTTTAAAACCTCTGTAACCTCTTCTCTATTCCACTCAGCTTCTGAGGCCTGGTTTGGACTCCTTCTGTGGACGTCCAATCCCTGTTGGATGAAGGGGTTCTGTAGAATGTTAGGGGTTTCAGATGGTTGATATCTGGGGGTTTGATCATCGTCTTGCAAATTGGTGTCAATTCCAGAGATAGAGAAGTCTTGTTCTTCTGAGGTGTGGTGGTCAAGTGGTTGTGTCGTCCACCCAGCTGTATTTAGGGTGTTGGCAATTTCAGGGTGTTGAAGAAAATCATTCAAGCTACCTTGATGAGCGAATCGATCTGGGGATTCATAAGGTGATTGATATCCCTCTTCTGCAACTTCGACTTCTGTAGTTTCTTCTTCTGTAGTATCTTCGACCCGGGTTCCTGCGACCTCTTCTTCTACCACTTCTGCAGCTGCCTCTTCTGCGATGGTAACCATTTGATCAAGTGATTTTCCATGCTTCTTTTTGGTCATCTTCCTCTTGGGTTTTGGTGCTCCTTCTTCTGTGGGTTTTGATTTTCTTTTCTTTGGTTTTGGAGAAGAGGGAGGAGCAGAGGAGCCAACTTCTGTGGCACGAGGAGGTGAAGGTTGATCTTCTGCAATGTTTGTAGAGGTGCCTTCTGCAGTTTTCCTCTTCTTTGTTTTTGGGGTAGAGGCAGAGGCTTTAGAAGAAGATCTCTTTCCCATGAGCTCGTCACGTTTGGCCATAAAACTTCGTTGGATTTCCAAATGTTTTGCCAGTTTCTTCTTCTTCGATTTTGCAGAGAGGGGTTCAACAACTATTGTTCCTAAGGGGACACCTAAACGCGGGGGTGTCACAGGGCTCGGTTCTGGAGTCCTGTGATCGCGTATATACTCTTGCTTAAGGGTTTTGTTCGTGGCATATTTCAGAAGCCTTTTTGAAAGAGGTCTGCAGTGGTTGTAGCCTTCTGCATGATCGGTGGGGATGTTCTTGTTCATCGGGAACTGTTTGGGAATTGGTCCTTCCATTGGCCAGTTCTGCATCATTAGCAGAGGTTCGAACAGAACTCCCAAGATTCTTTGGAATTGCAGAGGCGGTAGATATGTGGGATCAGTCTCTTTAGCCTTTAGGGTGTTGTTCTTTCTGTCGATTGTATTGATGATCTCCTGCAGCATGATGGTCGAGTAATCGAGTGGGAGATCGTAGTAGACCCCATACATGATGGTTAAGATCTGATGCGAGCTTTGATCAATGCTGCCTATCTTCCCTGTCAGGCATCTGTTGAGGATCGAAAACAAGGTGTTCCACAGAGGTGGTAGTCTGCCTCTGCGGAAGTCATTTCTTTTCCTCAGGTGGGTGTTGTACCCAAGCGTTTCTACAAAACGACAGAGCTCGTCGTCTGTAGGTTGTTCTGCATATTTTTTTAATCCCAAAAGACCTCTAGTTGGTAAATTGAACTCCAGAGAGAACATTGTTCTATTAAATTTGAGTTCCAGATGCTCTGAGTTGTCCGGCTTTGAGATGTTCCCTTTGATCAAAGAATCGTCTTTATCATATCTGCAGCTCTGCCAAAATTGGTTCAAATACCTAACAGGTATTTTCTTTGGGGTTCTTGAAAGTAGAGGGAAGAGTATATGATTTTCCATTATGTGCAGAAGAATGGCATGTACTTCGCCGAAAGCAGTGGGTGAGGGGACCAAATAGCAATTGTTGGATTTGATTGGTAGTACCTTTTCAAAATGATCCTTTGCTATAAAGTTTTGAAGATGTGTGGTCAGAGCAAAGTCTGCTGTGTCGCCGGAATCTTCTTGTTCAATATTTTTGGCGAGATGGGGGTTTTCTGAATGTTCAGAATGAGCAGGTGAGTGTTCTGGTGAGTTCACCGGAGAGTGTGCAGGGGAGATAGCTTGAGAAGATGAAGCCATTTGGTAAGAAGAATAGGATTCTTGCAAGCGTTTGCAGGGTTTCGCCGGAGAAGAATGAGAGTTTGTAAAGGTTTTATGAGAAGGTAAGCTTGGGTTTTATATGAGTGTAAAATGGTAGAATTTGGAAGAGTGAAAATATATGGCAATGGATAGATATTTGGAATCCGTACTTGAGTTAGAACGGCGGGTTCAACTTTCAATAGAAAACGTTCCATGTACGCCCAATGAAAAAGAGACACGTAGGCCATGTCAGAGGATGACAGGACGTCGTGCGCGGCCCATTAATGCTAGGCGCGTGGGGTTGTTCTTAGTAATATGAAATTCACTCTCAGTTAAAAGTAACCGTTATTTTTACAGAAATGCCCAAGTTGCATATTGACAGAACCTCTATGGTTTACAGCAGCTTCTGTAATGTTGAAAAACTTGATGTTCATTGCCTCATATATCTCATTGTTATCATGACTCTGTAGGTTCTTCTTTAACCAAAACATTTGTAAAGGCATTGGAGAGGATTAATAGGATTTTAGTGAAGAAATTTCGTTCAGAGGTTTTGAGGCTCTGTAGGAACTTGCAGAAGCTCTGTCGGGGCCAGCAGAAGCTCTATGAAATAAAATTTCTTATAACTAAAAATCTATCAACGATTTTGATCATCCAAGTTTTGATTTGTACTCAGAAACGTTTTTCGGACATATTTAAAAGTTGGTGTCCGAAAAAAAACTGTTATGGAAAAAGTTTTGTTCGTGAAGGTCATGGTGTGTGTATTCGGTTTCCGAGATAACATTCCAAAAGATCGATGGAGGTTAAATTTGCGATCACAGAGCATATTTCTTGCAGAGCCTCTGTTGAGCTCAGCAGAGGCTCTATGACCTCAAATTTCTCATAACTTGAATTTTATGACACTTTTTGATCTTTTGATTTTTGGCATGTTATTCATAGTATATTTAGGACATATTTGACAATTTGTGTCCCAGAAAACTGTTTTCAAAAACCTTTTGTACGAGAGACATACCTTTTTGGTTCTTCTTTTCTCGGCAGAGATGTCTGACTTCTGTCGATATAGATTCATCGACACTCTTCTTTGGTTCCCCCTTGAAAGATTAACCTCTGTAGATTATTTCAAGGTTCCGTTTGCTCCCCCATGATCTAATCACCTCTGTAGATCAAGTAATTTCCTTTTGCTCCCCCTTGACCTATGTTTGGATAAAAAAAATGATAAGTTTTGCATAGAACATAGGTCATGTTTTTACAGAGGTTCTGTGGGGGTCGTTAGAGGTTCTGAGCAGACCCACAGAAGCTCTGTGATATCAAGAACTATTTAAGATTGAGAATTTACATACAGAAAGAAATCAATCAAAGCATTTAAGTAAAGTAGTAGAAATATATACTTACTCACAGAAGATAAAGTTATACTTACAGAGGATTTTCACGTCATATTAATCATTCCTAACTTACCCACCAAGAAATTTAATCTTTTCTCGTCTAATGCTTTGGTGAATAAGTCCGCGAGTTGATATTCTGTGGGCACGAAATGCATCTCGATTGTACCGTGTTCAACATGATGTTTCCAGAAGTGCTACCTTATATCGATATGCTTGGTTTTGGAATGTTGCACAGGATTGGCAGAGATGGCAATGGCACTTTTAGAATCACAGAAGATGGGTATTTTGAATAGAATGTGGCCGTACTCTTTTAGCTGAGTCTTCATCCACAGAACCTGAGAACAACAGCTAGCAGCAGCAACGTATTCAGCTTCTGCCGTAGATGTTGACACACAGTTCTGCTTTTTGGAGGTCCAACTGACTAGCTTACCACCTAGGAATTGACAACTCCCAGAGGTACTCTTTCGGTCGAGCATGCATCCTCCATAGTCTGAATCTATATAAGCTTTAAGACAAAAGCCAGAGTTCTGTGGATACCAGAGACCAAGATTTTTGGTCCCCTTTAAGTATCTAAAGATTCTCTTAACAGCATCATAAAGTGATTTTTTAGGATTAGCTTGATAACGTGCACAAAGACATGTGGCATGCATAATGTCAGGTCTGCTTGCAGTTAAGTATAACAGAGATCCAATCATGCCTCTGTAGAGAGTGCATTCTACAGAGATGCCATCTGGATCTAAGGATAACTTATTTCCAGTGGCCATTGGAGTTTTTATTGCAGAGGTATCAGAAAGGCTATATTTGCAAAGAATGTCAGAGACATATTTGGCCTGATTTATAAAAATTCCTTCTGATGATTGTTTGACTTGGAGTCCGAGGAAGAATGTTAATTCTCCCATCATACTCATTTCAAACTCACTCTGCATGAGTTTTTCAAAACTTTTGCACTCCTCTGTATTAGTAGACCCAAAAATTATGTCGTCCACATAGATTTGTACAAGCATTATTTCACTGTTTTTACATTTATAGAATAAGGTAGTATCTGTTGTACCTCTGTCGTAGCCATTGACTAGAAGAAAAGTAGAAAGTCGTTCGTACCATGCTCTTGGAGCCTGTTTCAGTCCGTACAGAGCCTTTTCAAGGAAGTATACATGCCTTGGGAACTTTGAGCTTTCAAACCCTGGTGGCTGATTTACGTAAACCTCTTCTTGGATTTCACCGTTGAGAAAAGCTGATTTTACGTTCATCTGATAAACTTTAAATCCTCTGTGGGCTGCGAAGGCTGAGAATATTCTTATTGCTTCGAGCCGTGCGACAGGGGTAAAAGTCTCATCGTAGTCTATGCCTTCTTCTTGTCTATATCCCTTGGCCACTAATCGTGCTTTGTTTCTGATTACCACTCCATCTTCATCCTTCTTATTTCTGTAGACCCACTTAGTCCCAATGGCATGTTTCCCTCGTGGCAGAGGTACTAAAGTCCATACTCTGTTACGCTCAAACTGCAGAAGCTCTTCTTGCATGGCCTCTACCCAGTTTGGGTCATCTAGGGCTTCAGAAATCTTCTTTGGTTCTATCACACTAATAAAATTTGTAAAGAAACAAAAATTAGCAGTGGCAGACCTGGTTTTTATCGTGTCAGAAGGTTCGCCGATTATTTGGCTTGGAGGATGGCTTTTTGTCCACTTAGTTGTGCGTGGAAGGTGGTCACCAATGTCATCGAATCTTTCTTCAGAGGCTTCTTGTTGTTCTTCTTTTTCTTGTATAGCCTCTGTAGTAGTGCGTGCCTTTGTAGTTGATCCTACAGCTTGTGGAATTATTGGTATGAAAGGTGGTGGAGTTTGTTCCTCTGAGGACGTATAGACTTGGTCCTCTATATCCTCTGTAATTGGTTCCTCTGTGGATTGTGAAGTTTGATTTTCAGCAGCTTCTGTGGTCGTTTTCCTTGTTGTTTCATCTTCTGCGATCTCTACCTCGGCATTTGCATCTGTAGAATTTACAGAAGAAGATGAAGCATTGTTTGGTCCAGTTAGAGTCATATCTGTTGGATTTTGACCGATGGAAGATGGTTCTTCAGAAGCTCTGATGGTTCCAACAGAGGGATCAATGTCATCGTGGAACATCTCTAAAAATAGAAGATTTAAGTCTTCTTTTGCTTGTGAGATGCCAGAGGATTCCCCTTTAAGTCCGAGTTCTGAACTGATTTGTTCAGAAGTCTTCTGGAATGAATCATCAAAAGAAACATTGATGCTTTCTACAATTTTGCGAGACCTTGTAAGGAATGCTCTGTAGGCTTTGGAAGTGGCAGAGTATCCAATGAATTTGCCTTCGTCAGCTTTTACCTCAAACTTTCCTCTGGAATCTCTGTCGTTTAAAACAAAGCATTTACATCCGAACACATGGAAAAATTTGATGTTTGGTCGCCTTTTGTTGATTAATTCGTAAGGAGTCTTGAGGTGTCTTTTGACAATGGTTGAACGATTCTGTGTATAACAAGCAGTAGAAATCGCTTCTGCCCAAAAGTTCATCGGTAATCCGCATGCTGATAGCATAGCTCTTGCGGCCTCCACAAGCGTTCGATTCTTTCTTTCGACTACGCCGTTCTGCTGTGGAGTGCGTGCGGCAGAGAAGTTCTGTGATATTCCTTCTGTAGAAAGATAGGCTTCAATGACAGAGTTTTTAAATTTTGTGCCATTGTCACTTCTTAACTTTTGTATTCTGCATTCATAAAGAACTTGGATTCTTTTCATTAGATTTATCAAGATGATTGGAACATCTGATTTCTTTCGAACAAATTCAACCCATGTGAAACGCGAATACTCATCAATTAAGACAAGTATGTATTTCTTGCCACCTAGGCTCTGTATGGCAATGGGACCGCAGAGGTCAACATGAAGCATGTACAGAGGTCTAGTGCAAGACACATCTGTTTTGCCTCTGTGGGAAGCTCTTCTAAGTTTTCCCATTTCACAGGCAGAACACAAGTGATCTTTATTAAATTTAACATTAGGAAACCCTTTAACTAGATCAAGTTTGACCAGTTTATCCAAGGTGTGAAAGTTCAAGTGACAGAACCTGTTATGCCATAACCAGGCTTCCTCACTTTTGCAGGCTACAAGGCAAACTTTGTCCTAGTTCTTGGAACTGAAATTCATTAAATACAAATCACCTCTTCTTTCGGCTCGCAGAAGTTCCATTCCTGTGTCTTCACTTTGCAGAGAGCAGAAAGTTCTTTTGAATAAGACATCAAATCCTATATCACAGAGTTAACTTACACTGAGTAGGTTGTGTTTAAGGCCATTCACATATGCAACTTTGTATACAGAGACGTTTTCCTTCTGTATGACTCCATAGCCTTTGATGTGTCCCTTCTTGTTGTCTCCAAAAGTTACAGATCCACCATAGTGTGTTTCTTTGTACGTGGATAGTAAACTTCTGTCGCCAGTCATGTGCCTTGAGCATCCGGAGTCAAGATACCAAATTAGCACAAACTGCTTCTGTAAAATAATCACAGAGACTTAGGTACCCATATCCACATGGGTCCAATATTGTTAGAATTTTTCAAGTTTGCCTTAGCATTCTTGAAATACATTTTATCTTTTGTAGAAGAATCAGATTGTTTCTTTCTAGGTTCTGACTTTGGAGTTTGAATTTTAGTGGAGAGAAAGCAATCTGGACTTGAGAAGTGATTATTCAATTTGAACATAAGATCAAAGCAATGACAGTATTGAATATGAGACGTGATTTGCTTGAACTTTTCATTGAATTTATTGAACTGAGCCACAGAGGCATTACATTCTTTCTTAACATTAGATTTCCTATTACAAGAAGATCTATGAGTACTAGAATGTTGATTGCAAAAGCTTTGTTTAGTTTTTGCCTTCTGTGAGTCTCTTCTGTGGTGAACATCTTTCTTCACTGTCACAGAGGAAAAAGATTTGTTAACTTTAGGCCATGTTCCCTTTTGTTGCCAAGTGGGATTTTCGTTAATTTGCCTTAAAGGTTTTAAAAATTTTGAACTTTTTGGATCTACAGAGGTCTTCTTTAACCTATCAAGCTCAGCAGAGGTTTTGACTTGTAAATACATGTTCAGAAAATCTGGGCAGATAGGTATCTCTGTGATTTTCTCTTTTGGAGAAATAGTTCTGTTAAGAACTTCAGAGGAGAATTTAACATCCTCTGTGTCATAGTGAATTATCCCTGACGTAACATCAGTCACTGAGTCGTCAGAAGATGAATCGTCCTCATATACAGAGGTTGATTCATCTCTTTCGACAGAGGATGGAGTTTCCGAGCATGTATCATACGAGCTTTCTTCCTCTGTAAAATAATTTTCATAAATGGCAGAGGTTTCTGATAAGATCTCTTCAGCGAGAATTTTATCTACAGAAGATGTACAGAAGTTTTCTACAACGTTTGTTTTCTACAACGTTTGTTTTCCAAAATTTCCTTTTCAATTGTTTCTGTAAGTTTTTCTTTTGAAAAAGTGGGTGTAAACTCAGGAGCTTCTGCTGATAATTTCTTTTCAACATTTATCATACAGACAAAAGCAACCTGCGTTTGAGTCTCTGGTTTACCAAACTTAAAGATACCAATCTGATCTTGCGTTTTCAGATATTTCTTTGGTTTGATTCCTCTATTGACAGAGGTTGAAGATGATGAATCTGTGTTTTCAAACCACACATTGATCATCTTCGTATGTTTCCTTAAGTGAGGTTCCACAGAGATTTTAGCCCTTTTACTTACAGAGAGTAAGTTTGGAAAATCTGGTTTGTTTGTTTTTCCCAACACAAACAGAGAAGACAGAAGTTTAATTCTTTTGCCTTCAACACCTAGGGTAATATCATCGTACCCTATACCTCGTCTTCTTATTTGTGAGTTTACTTTTTCATAAACCTTTTGTGCATCTTTATAGTTTTTGAGTAAAACTTCTCTTCTGAGTAGATCTTGTCAAAGTACCTCTCTCTCTCTTTGAAAGTATTCCTTGAGAGCTCTTATGTCAGTAGTTTCACTCCTGGAAACTGAAAGTTCTTTTGTTTTGATTTTTAACTCCGAGGATAATTCAAAATTTTGTTTTTTTAAAGGATCTAGATTTTTGTTCCAATTCTTTTCTATTCTCACTTTTTCTTCAAAAATTTTGGCTTTTTCTTGAGTGAGAAGTCGTACTTCTCTCTCATTAAAGGTGAGTCTTTTCTGAATGCCTACATTTAATTCTTTTAGTTCAATCAGTTCAATAAGTTTAAGTGAATCATCATCTACAGAATTAGTACAAGAGGTAGAGTTTGAAGTGGATACCTCAGTGTTAGTGCCGGAGTCGACTTCTGCCATGCCACAGAATAGGGCATTGGTTGTGTATTCTTCGTCAGAGGTAGAGTCTGACTCGAAGTCCTCTTTGTTCGCCTCAGAATGCCCTTTGTTCGTCATTAGGAATTTTTGTGCATAATACTCAGCTTTCTTTTTGTAAAAATCTGAGTCCTTCTGTGGGCGATTTGATCTGCTTCTGCACTCATTAGCGAAATGACCTGGCTTCCCGTAGTTGAAACAACCTTGGGAAGTGTTTCCAGCACGATCGTCGGATTTTTGTCGGTCTCCACCTTTCTCCGATCGGCATTCGTTTGCGTAATGACCAGGCTTGCCACATTTGTAGCATTATTGTTGTATGTGGCTCATCTTGTCATCTATCCTCTGTCGGTCACTACTTCTGTAGTTTCTGTCGCTTGACCTCTGTCGGTCACTTCTATCATCTGACCTATGTCGGTCACTTGATTCTTCTCTTCTTCCGTTATCTCTACTGTCACCTTGGTTGTCTCTGCCATATCGATCATTTCTTGAACCTCTTTGGTTTCCTCTGAACTCTCTTGTCAACAGAGCTAAGGATTTAGCTAATGACGCAAGAGTTATCTCTTCTTCTATCAGCTCGTCTTCTTCGCTATCAATCATCACTATCTTCTTCTTTTCCTTTTTCTTCTCCTCTGTTGCTTTCTCATTTCTTGGTCTCTCTGTAGCCTCTGTAGATTTACTAACCAATGCATATGGTGCAATGGTTAGTGTTTTAGCCTGTGCTATTTGAGGTTCTTGTGCGGCTAGTGTTCCATAGAGATCAGAGAGAGTCCATGAGTCTAGATCTTGGTTTGTTTGTAAGGACATAGACAGCTAGAGCCATTCATCATTCAGGCTTTTTAGAAACATGTCATTATTTTCTTCTGAGGTTCTGTGAATGCCAGACTTTCTACATTTGTTTATGAGAGAGTTGAACCTGTCGTACGTCGTTTGCAGAGATTCTGTTGCAGAGGCTCTGAATGCATGATATTCATTTATGTACTGTGCCCTTCGGTTCTTCTGCGTTTTAGCACCCCCTTCCAACTATCTTTCTAATTCTTTCCAAAGATCGTGCGCAGTTTCGCATGCATCTAAGGATTGAAAAAGTTCGTTGGGGATAGCCATTATCAATATTCTTTTTGTTTTCTGTGCAACTTCATCTTCTGCCTTATCTTCATTTGACCATTCTTCTTTTGGCTTCGGTTTTTGATGTTCAGTGATTTCAGGAGATTCAGCAGTAGCTGGTACTCATGGTACTACTATCATGGGAACAGGAGGAAGGTTGTAAAGATATTGTACTAGATTTTTTTCAGTACCCTCAAAGAAATGGACCATTCTTATTTTCCATTGAGGATACTCATCTCGAAGGAGAGTAGGAGGCTTGGTGAGTGAACCAGCAGTAAAGAAGTTATTTGTATTTGTCATTGTAAAGGTTCTGAAAAGATAGTATGATTAAAGAGTATGAGTCTGATGATCTGGAAAGTTTTCTGGGTTTAAACAGTTCCCAGAGTACACTTTAATGGAGTTTTAACCTAGAAATGAGGAATAGGTTAAAAAGGAATGATGTCTATCACCAATCTTGTAACAAAGAGGATCACTTGATATTGAAAATCAAGGTAAGCTCTGATACCAATTGTTGGTTCCCGTTTTGTTTTAAACAAGATTATCAGATCTATTAGTTCAAGTTTAAGTTTGATGCGGAAGCGTATTTGAAGAACAGGAAATAATATCTCAAAGTTTACTAAATATATATATCTCAAGAATAGATTTAAGAACAGTGAGTAAGCAAAGCTTTTAAAACAGATATGACTCTCAAAGTATATAAGCTTTATGTTCTTGATGTTTTTCTCTCTTAATTTTCTATATTAGTAAGAACTCAACATCAGTCTTCCTTATATACTACTCTAAGAGGACCATAAAGCATAAGCTACTATTCAGAACGGACGGTATGAATAGTGGAACGGATGGCATGAACAGTTGGACGTGCTGTATTGCATTTAATGCAGCAGACGTCTATTATGTACTAAGCCCTATTGAATCCAATCAGAGTTTGACACGTTGAAGATGGACAGGGCATGCTACCATGCAAGTTGATGAACAGGTCCAGTAACAGTAGCAAGATATTATAAATATCTTCAGGTCTTTTAGAGAGGACCACAGAGGCTCTGTAAAGTGTTACAGAGGTTCTGCGGTCTGGTCCTTTGTAGAGCAGTCTTCACCTGATTCCGAGTCTTTGGTCTTCTTTGTGCGTATGACAGAGCTTCTGTAGGACGCCTCTTTAGCTTTTGTAGCTTCTTGACCTTGATCTCTCGGTAAGTTCGGCAGAGCCTCTGTAAGAAGCTTTCTTTACTTAGCCTATTTTTCACTACTTCTAAATACTTCTATGATTAGGAAGATTGAAGCTAACAATAACGATAAGAGTAGAGATTAGAGTGCTTACCTGAAGTTTGGTGAGGATCGGAGCAAGATTGAGTGGAAATTGCAAATTGGGTGTCGATAGGGTTCGGGAGAGGTCCGGGAGTTAAGGTGCGGGAGATTTTGAAAATGTGAAAATTTTAAGTAAGGGATGGTTTATATACTTCGGTCCAATACCGGGTGAACTCGGTGCCGGGTCCCGTAACTCCCCCGGTTCCATTTAATCCAACTGCTAACTAAAAAAATCCCTTGACATTTAAAAAACTTTCGAAACATACCCTTGAAGAAAAAAATTCACTTCTCCCCCTCAGATTTTCAAACAGACATCGCTCCCCCTCAACTTTTCAAAAATAACATTCCCCTCTTTTTTTTCATTTTATATTTTTCTACTTTTTATATTTTCTTTTATATAAAAAATTAAAGAGACAAAACACACAATTCAAAGAAAAACTAACTAAAAAAAACTTTGACCAAATGACAAAACTCTCCCTAGACTTGTCAAGCTGATATTTCTCCCCCTCGATTTCTCAAGAATATATCTTTTCGTCACAGAGATAGAATATGTACCTTTGGAACTAGGCATTCGAGGAATCATCGTGAAAATACACAGTTAGTAGCACGGAAATAACAAAGACTAGACGAATAACGTAAAGACACACGGAAAACTGGAAAAACGAAAGGAAACACTACACGTGAATATACAGAAAACGAGTCACCGATGTGCTTGAAACACCTAAGTCACGCTGCGAGACAAGTGTAACTGCAAGAGATACAGTTATCCCGTTGTGTGGAAAAGGTGTAACCAGTACAACTGAGACTCAAACTTTCAGATTAAGCATACCAAGCTTGGACACTAGATCGAAAAACCGTTTTTCGTCCAACGAAGGGGTAAACAAATCTGCCAGTTGGTTTTCCGTACACACAAAGTAGAGTTCCACGGTACCTTTCTCCACATGGTCTTTGATGAAGTGGTAGCGCACGTCTATATGTTTCGTCTTTGTATGCTGCACCGGATTGCTTGTGATTGCGATAGCACTTTTAGAGTCACAATAGATGGGGATGTTCGAGTAGTTGTACCCGTAATCCTTCAGTTGAGTCCGCATCCAGATCACTTGGGAACAGCAGCTGGCCGCGGCTACGTACTCCGCTTCCGCCGTGGAGGTGGAGACGCAAGTCTGCTTCTTTGAGGCCCAGCTAACCAGCTTGTCGCCTAGGAACTGAACGTGTCCCGTCGTGCTTTTCCGGTCGAGCATGCTTCCCGCATGATCAGCATCAGAATACGATGTAAGCTCGAAACCTGTATCCTTCGGGTACCAAAGGCCAAGATTAGCAATACCTTTCAAGTAACAAATTATACGCTTAACTGCTATCATGTGAGACTCTTTAGGATTAGACTGAAACCTAGCACACAGAAAGGTGGAAAACATTATGTCCGGTCGACTTGCCGTCAAATACATCAGCGAACCAATCATTCCTCGATAGGTAGTAGTGTTAACAGCCTTTCCGTTAGGATCAGCGTGTAACTTCGTACCGGGGGACATAGGATTACGCATGGGAGAGCACTATTCCATCTTGAATTTCTGAAGAATATTCGCGATATACTTAGATTATTGAT
This sequence comes from Saussurea involucrata, assembly GCA_033807775.1. NCBI lineage: Eukaryota > Viridiplantae > Streptophyta > Magnoliopsida > Asterales > Asteraceae > Saussurea > Saussurea involucrata. Next base: position 71,600,795 of record CM066317.1, on the reverse strand, counting down.
GAATATCCCGGTCGACAAATGTTGAACTTGAAGACCGAGAAAGAAATTCATCTGTCCCATCATACTCATTTTAAAATGTTTTTTCATGAGTAATGAAAGGTTGCGACCGTATGGTGGGCAAGAGGAACCGAAGATGATGTCATCGACATAGACTTGAACTAAAAGAATGTGCTCGCCTTCCCTCTTTATGAAAAGGGTTGTGTCGATCTTACCTTTCGAGAAGCCGAAAATGAGAAGAAAAGTTGACAGTTTATCGTACCAGGCTCTCGGTGCTTGTTTTAGTCCGTATAACGCTTTGTCGAGTCGAAACACATAGTTCGGGTGATCCAGATCTACGAAACCTTCTGGCTGGGAGACATACACTTCTTCTTTTAGATCTTCATTCAGAAACGCCGTCTTCACATCCATTTGATATACCGTGAAGTTTTTGTGGGCGGCGTACGCGAGAAACATCCGAATGGCTTCGATTCGGGCCACTGGTGCAAACGTATCTTCGTAGTCGATCCCCTCTTGTTGTCGATACCCCTTAGCGACCAAACGTGCCTTGTTTCGGACCACGACACCATTCTCGTCCTTTTTGTTCTTGAAAACCCATTTCGTGCCAATGATGGTTCGGTTCTTCGGGCGAAGGACCAAACGCCAAACTTTGAGACTCTCGAATTCGTTGAGCTCTTCTTGCATGGCCATTATCCAGTACGGGTCGTGTAAAGCATCTTTCACTGATGTCGGTTCGACATTGCTCAAGAAAACAGAGAAGAGGCACTCGTTACCGGTTGCCGCACGGTTTTGAGTATTGCTCAGCAATGCGGGTGCAGCATCATCTTCAGCTTCCGTCGTAGCTCGAGTCTGAACGGGAGCAGTCGGATTGCCAATAATTTGTTCCGGAGGGTGTGCGCGAGTCCATTTCCTCGTGTGGGGTAGAGGATCCGAATGAAGTTCTGAATTATCTGCATCGACGTAGGACCCAAGGGGTAGATTCTGAACAGCTTCAAGGGATGGAACCGGATGAAGTCTTAGAGCGGCCGTAGGTTGAGATACAGCAGCGGTGGACGAAGATGTGGCAGTGTCGTCCGAGCCATTGCTTGCTCCAGGGGATGGAGTGGTTGGAACCACTGATGAGGGAGATGCGGTCGCCGTTTGCGTACTTGAAGATGGCGTCGGCTCAATTACTGGTGAAGTGGGTGAGGCATCCGAGGATGCACCATTGGGGGTCGGAGGAGGACCGGATATGCTGGTCGACACCACTATAGCTCCATCTGCATTTAAAGGAGCATCAGAAGTAATTGGGGAAGAAATAAATCATTATAAAAGTCTTGAACCAGAATATCTAACTCAGCTGGTTGTGACTTCGATGTATTGGACGACGAAGGATCTACTGTTGTGTGCTTGGTTTCCGATCGAGAGAGATCAGAAGCCAACACTCCAGTAAGTGCGGGTTCCGAACTGTTATGTCTAGAAGCCAGGTCGACCAATTCGTCGAAGGTCACTTTAATACTCTCGATCACACTCTTGGTCCTCTTATTATAGACGCGGTATACTTTGGAAGATGTCGAGTAGCCAATGAAGATCCCTTCGTCCGCCTTCGGCTTGAGCTTGCCGAGATCATCCTTATCGTTCAGAACGAAGCATTTGCACCCAAACGCATGAAAGTATCCGATGTTGGGGGTGCGCTTATTGATGACCTCATAAAGCGTCTTGTTGAAGCGCTTGTGGATAATAGATCTATTTTGAGTGTAGCACGCCGTCGCGATAGCTTCGGCCCATAGAAACATAGGGAGTGCGTACTGAGTCAGCATAGTGCGCGCCGCTTCCACCAAAGTGCGGTTACGACGTTCTACCATGTCGTTTTGTTGTAGAGTCCTTGATGCCGAGAAGGTGTGTGAAATCCCCGCCGAAGTGAGAAAATCGCTGATGGTACGATTCTTGAATTCCGTTCCATTGTCCGTGCGAATCTTGACTACGGTCAGCTGAAGGTTGTTTTGAACTCCCTTGAGGTGGTTGATTATAACATCGGGCGTCTCGTCCTTTGAACGAAGGAACTTGACCCAGGTGTACCTTGAATAGTCGTCCACCATCACTAATATGTACTTCTTGTGACTTATGCTTTGAACGCGCATAGGGCCGCATAGATCCATGAGGATCGGCTCTAATGGTCGTGACGTGCTTGGAACCGGTTTTGGCTTGTGAGACACCTTCTTCATCTTACCCATCTCGCATGCAGAGCAGAGATGTTCTTTCGCGAATTTTAGTTCTGGCATACCTTTGACTAGTCTACCCAGCACCAGCTTATTCATGTTCTTGAAGTTGAGATGCGATAGCCGTCGATGCCATAGCCAGTTCTGTTGAGTAGTAGCTTTGGACATCAGACAAACTGCTTTATCGATTTTGACTGTGGCGAGATTGATGGTGTACAAGTTCGTCCGTCGAGTACCAGCGAGGATTTCCGTCCCATCGTCAGCTAGAATACTGCATCTCTTCGCCTTGAATCGCACTTCAAGATCCTTGTCACAAAACTGGCCGATGCTGAAAAGGTTGTGACCAAGGCCTTCTACGTAAGACACCCGCTTGATCGTGAGTTTGTCCTGAACTAGGTCGTCGTAGCCCATGATCGGGGCCACATTATCGTTTCCAAACCGAACATCACCGCAGTACTTCTCCTCGAAGTTGGTGAGTAGCTCCCTTTTACCAGTCATGTGCTTGGAGCACCCAGAGTCGAGAAACCACACATGACCGGGCTGCAAAACAGAGATTAAACACGTTTAGGTACCCATCTGGTAGTGGGTCCTTGGGTGTTAGGTGCAGCACCTTTGTTAGAGACCCGTTTAGAGCTGGGTCTTTTTGGTTTGGGTTTGCGTGAACCATTAGAATTAAAAATATGATATGAGCCAACCCAATCATTTGCATATCTAGAGTCAATCAAGTCATTCACACCACAAACAGAACAACAAACATATTTACGCGAAAAACCAATCAATTGATGAACATTGTCAAGTTTAACAGGAAATTTAAAACCATGTTCAACAGAATTGTTCCAACCAAATTCATGTTTGTCGTTATTATTCCTATTATTCAAAACAGAAGTAAATGACTTGTTCTTCTCAGGGCGCATCTTAGCATTCTTCTCTACCCACTCTCTTCGAGCCGCTTTCCCCCGACCCGTACTATCTGAAATTACATTAGTTTGATCGTTAGAGAAGTTTGAGAAAATGGGTTGTTTAGACGAGCCTTTACTAGTTGTAGCACGTTTCTTAGACCGACGTTTAGATATGGTTTTTGAAGTGGTCTTGGAAACGGTTTTCGAATTCGAACATTCGCCCTTTTCAAAATTAACCGGTTCGGGCAGTTTTTCTAAAATTTAGTGTGACTAGGAAGCTTAGGAGCGAAGTCAATTTTAGACAAATCATCGTCATGACAAGGAGTGGAGTTCATAAACTCAGAAAATCTTCTTGCAGAATCAGGTGAAGTGTCTTCATCAGAGTCAGATAAGGAGTTATCCGCAAACGGATTGTCAAAAATTGGCAAAAGATCCTTTTGAACAAAATCGGGTTCGATGGCCTTACCTTTATCCTTAACGCTCAAATCCTAAGAGATTGTGTCATCAGACACTCCCATAAAGGCTTTGCACGACGAACTATCCGAAAAGATCTGAGCATCATCAAACGAGATTGTTTCAGGAGTGACCGGCGTCATTGGGATATCCACAGAGTTCCCCTTAGCCATTCTCAGCGTTAAGGCTTCAGATGCCAAAACAGCCAGTTGAGACGTCAACTTCTCAATCTCGGTTCGATAGTACTCTCTTTCAGATTCAGGTAGTGTGTCGGGTTTATTCTGTTTGAGCCTTTCAATAGAATCTAAAAGTACAATCCTTTCGGTTTCATAACTGACCTTATCTCTCGCAATTGACTCTTCCAGTTTAAAAATAATGTTTTCCAAAATCAGAGGTGGAACATAACGTTTCAACTCTGTTTGATCATTAGAATCTTCATCTGCGGTTGCCGGAACAGGAGGCGGAGTCTCAACCGTTTTGGCAAGAGAGCAGATGTCAAAATAGTCATTGGGGAGATAAGGAATTTTGCTTTTTAAATACGATGCATTAAGCGTTTCGTACATGAAAGGAATTTGTACATTTATGTTCTTCCTAGGCGGCGCATCATCCGATTTCGTGTTATTTACCGAAGAGGAATTATCCGTTTTAGGTTTTGCCTCTATTGGAGGTAGAGGTATGGCGGATTGTCTTTTAAAGTCCTCAAACTCCTCATCTTCCTTAGATGCCTTAGTCCACTTGATTTTGTACTCTGGATATATCTTGTCTAAGCCCATGAAATCAAATTCATAAAGAGTGGGAACCTTAGACAAGACCTTCTTTAGGTAGCACGGATTATCATATCCGAGTCCCCAAAGTGAGTTGTAATATTTGAACTCCTTGGGCTTGTTCAAGTGGATGGTTTGTTCAGATTGACCAAGTTTATAAAGTTTGGATTCAAGTTCCTTAAGCTTAGTGGTCAATTTTTCATTTTCTTTTAAAACACTATCTTGAACTAAAATGCTTTTAGAAAATTCCTCTTGAGATTTCTCTAACTTTTGAGTATATTCAGATATTTGGGTCTCTAGATGTTTAGCTCTTTCTGAATAGGCCGAGCACTCAGTTTGATAATTGTCTATCACGCATTTGTCCTCAGTCTTTTCAACCGCTGGTCTGCCTATGGTATCATATTTTAACTTAACCTCGGCTTCTAGCTTAGAGATATGGGCGTCTTTGGTCTTAACCTTATTTTTAAACGAATCTAAAGTGCGCAGCATTTCATGCATTTGATTTAACAAGTTAGCATTGGAAGAACCACATACCTGGCACTCGTGTTTGTCTTTCTTTTCGTCGGAAGAGTTATCTTCGGAATCAGAATCTTCCGGATTCAGACCAGTGTAACACATATGAGCTTCCGCATCTTCATGCTCATCATCAGTCTTGAGCAGCCAGTGATCGTCTTCCGCCATCAATACTTGACCTGCCTCTTTCTGCCTTGCTAGAAGCATTTTGTTCTTGTAGTACTCAGCATTACGTACTACAGGCTTCCGGCAATCTTTGGCGAAATGACCTCGCCTCCCGCAGTTGTAGCATTTCACGGGTTCATCTTCATCTCGATCATCAGACTTTCCTTCAGTTCGCTTCCCATCGTCATTTCTCTTTCTTCCATCATCATTCTTGCGTTTCCCATCGTTCTTGTCCTTGTAATCCCGACGCTTGGAGTTAGTGGAGTATCGCTGGTTGTTATTCGTTGGCTTCTTGAAGAACTTTTTCCGTGTATACTCCCGAGTTAACAAGGCGACAGCTTTCTTAATGCTATCAAGCTCAGGATCAGAATCACCTTCTGGTTCGTCATCTTCATGTTCGGATTCACTCAAAGCTTCTTCTCGATGAGAACTGCGTGAAGACTGTTTTTCCTTCTTATGTGACATTAAGGCAAGAGGATCTTCCTTTATCTTCTCTTTAGACTTGCTATCTCCCATCAACTCAGTAACATCATCTTCATCTTGAAGTAACATCTCGTATATCTCGTGCAGCGGAACATTCTCTAGCGAACGATTGTGGCGGACGTGAAGAACAAAGCCCTTCCATTCAGGTTGAAGGTTATTGAAAAACGTGATGTTGCATTCTAGGTTGGACTTGGAGATGTTGTTCTTGTGCAAATCATTCAGAAGAGTACAGAAGCGTTCATATGTCTCAGTTAGTTATTCGCCTCTTTTAGCTTTGAAGGATTCATACCTAGTGAGGCAATTTGTGATCTTCATCTGATTTCCTTCTCGACTGCCTTGCATTATCTTGGCTAGCTGATCCCACATTCCTTTGGCCGTGTCCTTGTAGCTATCGATGCTACAATAGATGTTGTTGGGAAGACTGTATACAAGATAAGTTTTTGCCAACGTGTCACCATCGGCTTTACGTTTCTCTTCAACCGACAGTTTGTCATACGGTTTGGGCACTTTGTGGGCAGGAGGTCCACCTTCAATAGCAGGAACATCCATTAATGGTTGAACAGTGGGGCCCTCCTTGAGCGAGCGAAGAATCTCCTCGTAAAGTGGCTTGGTTTGAATGAAGCACAAAAATTTCTCTTTCCATACATTATATTCCCCGTGATATAGAACAGGAGGCTTGAAATCAGATCCGATAGCGAGTGCGTCTTGTGAAGCCATTGAGATTGCAGTGGTGATCGTAGGACGTGATGTGATTCAAAGGATTTTGTGATACCTAACGCAAATTCTAACGCAAGTCCTAACAGAGTGTGGCCTAAGACAGTTCTACTGAATGACACAGAAAAGTACCGGGAGTTGATCGTACCGGGAGATGCCAGCACCGGGAGTTGAAGTACCGGGAGATGCCAGCATCGGGAGTTGAAGTACCGGGAGTTGGAGTGCCGGGATATGCCAGCACCGGGAGTTATTCACTACCGAGAGATATCAGTATCGGGAGTAGACACTACCGGGAGATATCAGCACCGGGAGTTATTCACTCCCGGGAGATATCAGTACCGGGACTTCGTAAACAAATCAGATACAAGAAAAAAACTTACCCGGTTCGATGAATTTATGCAGTCTTGATTAGAGACAATCTGCAAGAACTTAGTACTAACAAGAAAACTAGCCCAAAACCACACGAAAACAATACTAAATCGAATTAGCTGGTACTTTTGACAAGAAAATTTGATAATTTTCACGAACAGAGAGCAAAAACCAACCAGATCAAGAATTTTAAAAACTCGGGGATTTTTACTCAACCACACGATTTGAAAACGCAGATATATCTTACAAAACTTATGAGAAGAATTTATCTAGCCTCAATTTTGGGTTTTAACACCAAAATCGAAGCAATTAAATTCTTGATATGAACACAGTGCGTGCGATGAATGATCAAGAAAAAAATCAAAAAGAATACCTTTGAATCAACGTCATTCAGCTCTCTGATACCAATTGTGGATCCCAGATATGTATGCAATCAAAGATTAATCAACACAAACAGTAATAACATGCCATAAATCTCACTTGTATTGAAGAACGATTGAATGAAGAACAACGGCAGACTGTGTAGCCGTGTACAAAGGTTTAGCAAAACTATTATGATCATTAACCCTAAACAAGGTTAACCACAAACTATTTATACCAACAAGGTAATTACAATAAATGACAATTCTAGTCCCTGAACTTCTAATTCCACAAATAATAAGACCTAACATATTCAGGTACCTCCGGTGTTGTTGGAGTTTCAGGTACCCTAGGAACAGTGACCATAGGGACATATGGAGGATTTTTAATGTAAGTGACTAGTTCTTTGTCAACTCCCTCCAGAAAATGGATCATTTGAATCTTCCATTGTGGATATCCGTCCCTTAGAAGAGTTGGAGGCTTGGTTTGAGAACCCGCAGTGAAAAAGTTGGTTGGATTTGTGTAAAGCACGTATCCCGGTACGTTTATTAATTAATCTTTTAATTGTATAAAATGTTCACCTTTAATTATTTTGGTTAGTGGTTTGGTGTCAAAAAGGACCTTATTGCTAACTTGGTTGCATTTTGGGTAGTTAAGAGAAGTCCTTAGAAGTCGAGGGACCATTTCCGTCTTGTTGGTGAAACTTAAGCAAGGACTCGGCCCATGCAACCGAGCCCTCAATACCTCTCGTTATTTTCCACGGCCACAACCCCCTCCCCCATAAGCGAAACCCTACATTTCATTCTTTCTCTTTTCCTTGTTGAGGTGCGGCCGAGAGAGAAACGAAGAGAGAGAGAGAGATCGCGAGAAAGAGAGTGAGGAGAAGGAAGAACACAGCGGCAGCCGTCGCCGCCGCTGCTGCTGTCGCCGGAGATCGCCACCATCGGCTGTCGTCGGAGGAGTCGAGGGTGAGAGGTTTGGTTGTGGTGGTGAGACGTCGTCGCGAGGCATGTAGCTCTCTCGTTCGTCTCGTTCTTTCCTTTTTCCTTTTCTTTTTCCGGCGAGACCACCACCGCCGCACGCCGCCGATGCGGTGGCTGTGGGTGGAGGGCGGTGGCAGTGGGTGTCACTCGTAGCGTAAAACCCGAATCGTTTAAGCCTTGAACCGTTTTTATAAATCGTGATTTTATGAAAATTCTAAGTGTGCTGTCCAGTTTTCGCGTGATCATAACTTTTCTGTCGTAACTCCGTTTGAGTCGAAACTGGCGCCCACGGTTCAAGTTCAGGGTCGAGCAAGTTTTCCGTGTTTTAGCGAAAAACTGGTTCGGTCTCTAACTGGGCGAAAAAGTGGTCGCAAGTTCGGTGATTCGTCATTTTATGTGTAAAATTCTGGAATCTGCCACTGTTTTGTGTAGACCATAACTTTCTGCTCGTAACTCGTTTTGAGGTGAAATTGGTGCCCAAAGTTCCCAAATCGAATTGGGAAGGTTTTTCGTGTTTTGCCGAAAGTCTGATTAAGCCCGTAGCTAGGCTGTATTGGGCTGTTTGTTCAGGCTGGACCGAAAACTGGCAGTTTTGGTAACCGTTCGTATTTAATTCATAGTTAATTGTAGAAAAATCGTTAGGAGGCGTATAACATGTCCTTGGAACCCTAACTCAGAGGACTTTCTGGTCATGAATTAATATTGGGATTTTTCTGGGTTTAAAGGGGTCGAAACAGGTCCCGAACAGACCTGTTTTGTGAGAACGGAAATTAGTTTTAGTGACGGTTTAAGCGTGTGTCGTGTCATAGGGTCCGAGTCTCGTATTGACACGTTTTAACATGCGTTTAGGTGCTGGGAAGTGACCGTATTTGTGAAGCTTGAATTGTGTTGTTAAGCTAGGCGCGCATACGAGGTGAGTTCTCTCACTATATCTAATAACGGTTGTTTTATCATTGTTGTAGTACGTGTGTGGTAGCTTTATGTGATTGTGTTGTGGGACTAGATAGTGGGGTGTCTAGTTGATACTATGTTGCCATGTTAACTCGGTGGGACCGAGGGTCCGGCGGGGCCGGAGGTTTTATACGCGGGGCGTAGAGACTCGGTGGGACCGGGGATTCGGCGGGGCCGAAGATGTTATCATGTGGTCGGTGGGACCGACTTGTGCCTTTTAGGTGGGTGGTTGTGGATATACATGTTTATGATTTGTTCGTAGACCTGTATGATCGTTATGTGTCACTATCTGTTTTAGGGGTAGTGTGGAATAACTGTATTATTTATGGTGTTTGAATTCACTAAGCTTCGTGCTTACTCTTTTCCCATAAACTGTGGTGTCAGGTCCGAGCGGCTCCAAGGCGTGATGAGTACACACTGGCGCGCGAGGAGAGCTGGTTGATTTATGGTTTTAATAATTAAACATTTATTCCGCTGGTTTTAATTTATAAAGATATCAATTATGTGTTTGCAAACGAAACGTTGGGATCATTAATGAGTTGTTATAAATGAATTGTTCATTTTAAAATTTTAAATTTGCTTGTAATTTTTGGGACGTTACAATTTGCCATTTTGAGGAAATAAAGTTTTTTGAAGAAAAACAGGGTATGGTACTGAAAATAGGAGATAAAACTTTTTGTAGATGGGACAAAATTAAAACACGGGTTAAATCTAGGAAGAAAAGAGTAGTAAATGACCACAACACACACTGAAAAGATTTCAAAGGAGAAACAGTTCCTATTTGTTGATCCAAACCCTTCAGTGATTTGATGATGATCCTTATAATCACTTAGTGAAAATTATAAGTAAACATTATGTATTAATGTTTTGCCATCAGCGAAAAGATACTAAGTTTGTTCAGTATCGCTGATGAGAATCACCGCTCTTAAAGTATTCCTCAGTGATAAATATGCATCAACGACAACTGAGCCTGTTCAGTTTAGCTGATGATCACTGATTGATCATTTGTAAATGTTTGTTTGTAATCCGTGAAGACATGTTTCGCGACAAAAGAGTTCATCGATGAATCGAAGACAAAGCTGATGAACAAGTAACAAGTCTACTAATGATCTGATGCGGATATCAGTGAAACCAAGACTTATCCACAACACGCGATGTTTCAAGTAGAAGACTTCAGCGAGAGCTGACCTTCATTCATGCCTCCTTGAAGAAGATCAACTCAGCGATCGCTGATCATGAAGCATGCACTACAAGAAACGTTTTTTATCTCCTTGCACACTTTTGTACGATTTGTCAGAAGGACATGCCTTTGTCCATAATCTTACAAACCACTCTGCCAACTACACTGTTCATCATGTGGCCAAAAGCATGTTTGCAAAATTCAGAATCATGCAACCAACCAAATGCTGACACGTGTAAAGTCCTCCTGACATGCATTAAATGCATGCAGTATAAAAAGGAGGAATGCCTTCATTCTGAAGGTGGCAATCCCCTGAACTACTTTGTGCCTTAAGAAAAGTATCCTTAGTTTTCTTAACTTCTCTCTTTCTTATTCTTAGTGCAAGAAATCTGTGTGATTCTCATAGTTTGTTTAGATTAGGTCTTGTACTTAATCTTGTTCCGCAACAAGCTGTAAATTGTTTGATTTATTTAATAAAACAATTTAGAAAGATAAAATTTTGTGTTTGTATTCAACCCACCTCCCCCCCCCCCCCCCCCCCCCCCCCCCCCCCCCGCTTCTACAAACTAATACTTGTATAACCCTTCGGGACCAACACTATTAATGTGTCAAATTCAAACTAGTTGAAAATAACACAAAAACAGGGATTGTTCTATAAAAGTAAGAACATGTCTAAAATCAGTCCAAATAATCTACCAAAAGAGTCAGAATCATTGCAGACTTGATCCTTTGATATTGAAAATCAAAGTTTGCTCTGACACCAATTGTTGATCCCAGTTTGACTCAACAATGATATATTCAAACAAAAGTATGCAAAACAGAGTATTGAGAATGTATGTGGAAGCGTTTTAATGCATAAATAGGTTTGAATATTTTGGTAGAATCACACACAAATAATGAAGAGGAACAACAATAATAATTGTAGTATGCTCAATAAGTCGTCTTCATTAATCACTGGAAATGTGATTTTACACCAAGAACACATAATGGTATGTGCTTTTCTCTCTAGAATGTTGTCTCTCTCTCTAAAGCTCAGCGTGTGTGAAAATTGTGTGTTGCGTGCCTGAAATGGCAGATTGTGCTCTCTACATATAGTAAAGGTTGGGCGTAGAATAGTACAGGGACAAGGTAGTTGGACGATGAATAGTACATGTAAAAGGTTATCACCTCTAAGAAGGTAACACTTGGAGAGTAGAATATTGTGGTCGTACTATTTGATCTTCAGGATCTTCGTACAAGTAGAGGCACGTGAGAGGCACATGATCGTTTATCTTCAAATATGCACAAGTCTTTGTCTTCAGAAATTTGGCCACACAGAGGCTCTGTGGAGTTCAACAGAGGCTTTGTGGTCCGAAGTTGATCTTTAGGTTAGGCTTGACTTCTCGATGAATGACCGACAGAGGCTTTTGATCTTGTGCAGAGAGTCTTGGTGTACTCGGCAGAGGTCTTCTGCGATTCTTGAACTTAGCCTATTTTTCAATACTTCTAAGAATGAACTATTGGAGCTAACACGTTCCCAGTACCGCGACCTTTGTTTCTAATTTCGGACGGAGGGAGAATTTCAATTTCATCAGGCTTGGAAACACCGATAATCGGTAATCATTTTTACGATCAACGGTTGATTTCACCAGCAAGTCAATTTCAATTTCATCATTTCAAGAAGTCAACATGTCAACAAAAAAATTCAATAACAACTTGTCAGTCCTAGCTCGTTCGATGATGCGCTCAACCATTATAAAGGCACTTCACATCAATCTCTCAGTCTCTACACCAATTTCACGATATCTGGCCCGTGCAAGAAGCCATTGAGGAGGATTTAAATCCCTTCGCCATCGCTGCATGATATAAATATGACATATACGATCACATTCATCATCAATCATTACCTTGAGTGCATAACGACATAGAATACCATTGCGAACATAAAAGGTGCAAATACATGTGATTGTGCCCTCAACCTTTTCTTGAACAACCCACGCATAAAATATTTAATAATACAAATTTATAAAGTATAAGAACAACTTAAATAAGAGAAACAAATTCATGCATAAAATATTAAGTTACCTTGAATTTTGCTTTGACCACAGATTGCTTATTATTGTGAGATATAGTACAAATTTTTTTCCATCAACCCTCTCAATGTCACTTAACCCACAACAAAACAAACCTTTCTTTCAACTCTTTTTGAACCTCTAAATAAACAGTACGCATGTAAACACTTGTTGCATGCGCTTCAATATTACGAGGCGATACCATTCTAGGAATAGTAAACTTTGTCTTCACTTCCTCAACACAATGATTATTTCTTTGTGACTCTATAGCCATATCAAAAGACTTCAAAAACACAACAAGGTCATTCCAAATTGCATGATAAACATTGAAAACACATTAATACTCTTTGACCTTGATGTGGTCTTCATCAATCTAGACATGGTCTTGTCTTTGAAATAAGCCGGGATCCACGACTCCCTAATCTCGTACAACTCGTCAAACCATGAATCACCAGATAACCCGTACATGTCTATTAATTCATTCCACCGCACCTCAAAATCGTATTGAAATCAGGAACAAAATTTGTTTGTTTCGCAAGATGCACACCTATCTACAAGCAATTACAAACAAAAGATTCAAACTTATAACACAATCAAGGCTGTTTGCAGAATATATTAATTAAGTTTATAAAAAATTACCTTAGCCTTCACTTTTTTAGTAATGTGCCACATGCACACACGATGAATACTTCCAGGAAATGCAACAGGTATTGCCTGTTTCATAGCAGCACAATGATCAATAATAACAAAAGTAGGTTCACGCCCATGCGCTTTCATAAACGCTTGCAACACCCAAGTATATTTAACAACAGTTTCACCGCGTATCAATGCAGCGCCTACGACAACTGCCCGTTTATGATTATCAACGGCACCAAATGGGACAAATACCATAGCATGCCTATTAAAAAAATTGGCACAACATTACACATGTAATAACTAAAAATAAAACAATAGAATGAAAGATATCACAAACTTACTTGTTAATCCGAAACGTTGCATCAAAAGATATTACATCGTCACACAAGGACACTCCGTTCGTGCTCCCCACCCGAGAAGCACTCTCTGCTTTGAGCTAGATATTCTATCTCGCCTTTTTAAGTGGATCGCTCGCCCCAACTCGCATGCTGATGACTGATCGCTCTCCCCCGCTCCCTTGTTGTTGCTTTTTTTAGTCTCCCTAACAGTCGACGGTAGTCTCCCTCTCCAAGTCGGTCGACGGTAGCACCCTCCGTCTAAGAGTAGCAAAAAAACTTATATTAGCATAGAACATCAGTGAACCTATCACTAGGTAGCTCCAATAAAATGTCATTCGGGATCTTTTGAGCTACAATTCAGGATAGACAAGACGACACTGATGGGATTAGATTTCGAGAGGCTCTTGCCTATGTTAGCTAGCATAAAGCTAGTGACTTCTAGTCCGTTTATAACGGAAGTGGTGACCCCATTATAAACAAGCCATATCAACCGACGTGGCTCCATACCCTCAATATGATTCTTGGTAGTTCATTCTTGCAATTTCATCCGCCCAAAAAATTGTTACTAACTCCTTCTCATTGCACTTGAACTCAAAGAAGAAATTCAGACAAGCTTTCTGTCTACTAACCATAGTATTAATCAATTTGAGCATCCTTGTTGCCTACGAAAGTGACCATATCACGTTTAAAATTTTGGTAATCTTTAACTATTGTGCCTGATGAACCCAACCCACCCTTCAAAGCATTATGCATCCTATGTGATTTTGCTATTCCTACCTTCGAAGTAGTAGCATGAAACACACTCATATGGTCTGCAAAAACTAAGACCCCTGTAACAAGATAAGGACATTTCATTTTCATTAAAAAAACCATATGATTATGTTTCTCGATGAATTTGTAAACTCAAAACACGATCTCTCCTTCACAAAGTGAATTTTCAAACATACTAGACGCCAACACCTCTTATCAGCAAAATCTTTTAAGAGCATTTACTGATGGTGGTTGGACCCCTAACATACAACTCAAGTGTTTTCTGACGCAAAGTGTGCCATTGTCTAGATACCTGGCGATCAATCAAAAGTTATTGCATATTTCTTGGCAATTCTTTGATATCTTGGCAATCTAGAAAGCAATCAGTAGTACATTGGCAATACAACTGGCTTCCGATCCTACGTTCCATAAACGAAAGAAACACATAAAGCTGGATTGTCATTTCATACATGAGAAGACTATTGATAACACTGTGAAGTTACTTCCAATATGTACTCATCACCGATTAGCCGCTATGTTTACCAAGCCAGGGCCGCAGTACAAACTTGCGTGTTTGATATCCAAGATGGTTCTTAAAGATGTTTTTGCAGGCTCATCTCGAGGAGTAGTATTAGACATAATATATATATATATATATATATATATATAGAGAGAGAGAGAGAGAGAGACGGAGGTTCAAGGGAAAACCTCAAATAATTAGAAAATTAAAGAACAACCTTACACACATAGGATTAGATAATCTAATGGTTATTATTAGAATGGCAGTTTTGTAATTAAAAGGAATCTGAAGGTAAATTATATAACAAGTTATTTGAAGTTGGGGGTAAAATTGGCAAAAAGAAATTAAAGGGTCGGATAGAAATACTAAGAAAACCCTACGTCTCATTTCCTAACTCAAACCCTACCTCACAAACTCAAACCCTTCTCTCTCTCTCTCTCTGCCGCCGCCACCACCGCCGGCCGCCACCACCTCCGACCTACGCTCTTTTCTCTCTGCCGCCGCCACCACCACCGACCGCCACCACCGCCGACCTACCCTCTCTTCTCTCTGCCGCCACCACCACCGCCGACCGCCACCACCTCCGACCACCACCACCTTCATTTCTCTAGGTTCTCCATCTCTTCTCTTCTCCATTCCTTTCCTTTCCTAGATCCAAACCCAATCACAAACCTTTCCCCATTTATGTTCCCCCTTTTCTCCACAAACCAACCATCAAAATTTTCGCTTTTCTTGCTATCTTTCTGTTTTGATTTGTCAATGCATTTGTGAGGTCTGCAACAATGGCGAACTTGTATGATAATACATAAGCTATTTGTTCTTCATACTCTCCGCTGCCTGAACCTTCCGACGACATCTCACTTCTCCTCCGCCAAATCCTCTTTAAATCCTCATCTTCTTCTTCTTCTTCTCTCACTCCCAAACAAGTGCAATGTGAAATCCAACGACAACTGCCGCCACATTCCTCCGGGGTACCCATCCCCACATATTCTTCCTCTGCCGCTGCTAACATTCCGGCGAACGGCGTCGTTCATGTCCCTTCTTCTTCTTCGGCTGGTATGATTGATTATGACCCAGATGAATACGATTGTGAAAGCGAGGTATTCCACCGTTCTGTTTTTGTTTTTGTCCCACTTGTTGTTTGATTTTATAATGATACCATTGTTTTGAAGGAAAATTTGTAAATAATTAATTTCACAATCACTTCGATATGCGGAAAATAGGGTAATCTTTAAAAAAAACAACCTTTTGTTAATCGATAATTCATTTTTTATGTTCAGATGGTTTGTTTTTCTTTAGATTTCAGAGGTTTTCAGTAAAAAAACGCCAGATTTGTGCATAGTATGCACAAGTCCATAGTATGCACAAGTAATCCGGGCACAAGGTTTTGGGTTTTTTTGTCTTCACCTTCGTCTCGAAAAGACCGTGCTTGGGTTTTTCGTCTTCTTCTCCATCACCGATCGCGTTTCAGTAGAAAAACGCCAGATCTATGCATAATATGCACAAGTGCATATCTACAATTCGATTTTGTGAACTGGTTGTTTAGATCTGAAATTGTGTAGTGGATTTTATGTTTGTTGGAAACTTTTTGATTCTGTGATTTTCTGAAGTTTGGTAGTCGACAACAAGTGCCGGAAAACTGTGAACTCGCCAGAAAACTGTGAACACGCCGGAAAACAGTGTGTTCGCCGGAATCTGCAAGTGTTCGCCGGAGAACCGTCAACTCGCCGGAATCTGCAAGTGTTTGCCGGAAAACCGTAGGGAAACGATTTGTGCCTTTTGTTGTATTTTCCATATCTGATATAGTGTTCAAATTACCTTTGTACCCTATTCCTTAATTCTAATTAGTTTAATTGCTTATTATTAATACCCTTTGGATCATGTTGAATCAATGCCTATAAAGGTGTTCCTTAATTTTCTAATTATTTGAGGTTTTTCCTTTAACCTGATCCTATATATATATATATATATATATGGAAAGGGCAATTCAAAAGAAATAACGAGGGGTAACACAAGTAAGTAGATAGAATATCAATTAATCATAAAAAATATAATTATAAGTTGCATCTTTAATTCGGTTATCTGAAAGTAATATAGTAATTAATAACAAAAAGTAAAACCATATTAAGAAGAAAAATGTATTGTACAATTTTTACTATTTTTAGAATGAAAAGAATAAGTGACGTTTAATTTTCCTAAGTTTTATTATTATAGGCTGTTTTAAAAATATACAATATATATATATATATATATATATATTACTAAAACTATATATGTTTTACTATAAGTTGTAATTTTATCTGTTAGTATGTATTTTAAATATCCGACTTTATAAAATAGATGTATTAATGTTCTGACAAATCATATACTATTTGGCGATGTTGGTAAATTAACCGCTATGTTTACTATATTCATATTAATAGATTAAATGGTTTTAGAAAAATAAATAGTAAAAATTACTCAATTTGAATATATATAAATATATATAATGAAAAAGTGAAAAAACGACTTAAATTTATTGAAAAGTTATTTGAAGTAATTGATTTATAGTTTAGCAAAATAAACAGTTTTAATTAACTCAAAAAATATAGGGCAATATAAAGTTTATGCTTTTAGCAAGTTGTTTAATTTAGTACAAATTTATTGATAGGTCCCAAATTTGATATCGAGTCCCTCAACTAGTTAAAAAGCACTCCTTAGTCCTTTCATATAAAACCGGTTGAATTTGCTTGTAATCAATTTTTGCTTGCTCAAAAATAAAATAGTTAGTATTTATCAAACATGAAAGAAAGTAATTATTTTCACTCGGTTTGTAAAATGTGTTGAGAATTCGAAGATAGAATATTTTGACACTTTTTTCCGTTGCCTCACCGACCAACATTACCTTTTATTTGGTTGAAAACAACCGTCCAAATCAACTATGGCATCATTAATTGACATTTGTTTTTTTAATGACCCTACTTAACATTTCAAATTATTTTTTATTAAATTTATTTTATCTGAATAAGTAATTATAATTATGTTCCGGTTTCCATTTTAATTAACACTAGTTTTTGACATCGCGCCTTGTGCAGTGGCAATAATTTCTAAACAAATATATTGAAATTAAATGGGTTGATGATCACATATTAGATATTAAACTAATATAAATAGATATTACACTTGATATTAAACTATTTCTTTTGATATATATATTTATATATATATATGAGGAATGTTCAAACGAGGAGCGTACCTATTTACGAGAAACGCGATGAGCGCCTTCCATGTACTGGATCACATGTGATCCACTACTCACGAAAAAATCGGGTAGCGGGCGACCTGGTTCGCGAGTCGCGTAGAAGTCGCCCGGATCACATGTGATTATAGGCGTGAATCACATGTGATCCACTACATGGGCGAAAGCCCCCGATCAGGTGTGAATCACATGTGATTTTGTACGTGAATCACATGTGATTTTGTACGTGAATCACATGTGATTCAGTACATGGGCGGTGCTCCTCGTTTGAACCCGCCTCATATATATATATATATATATATACACACACATAGGGGTGGGTTCAAATGAAAACTCATTTTCAATTGTGAACATGAGGACAAGTCACAACCATTGATCAAGATTTGAAAAATTAATCAATGGTTAAAACTTAATTAAACCAATTGAGAAGTGATTAGGGGCAAATCTGGAAATTTGAATCAACGCCTACCATGTTTGACTTTTTATTTTCTTTTTTAATTAAAAAACTTTTACCCCCTTAAAGTTTAAAATAATTTATCTTAAAAATTACTAATATTTTAATCAAACAAATTACATCAAAAAAACGAGAATTTCGTGCTCTTCGATATGACATCCATCTCGATATAGTTTTTTTCTTCATTTTAACCGTTTTTACGTGAAATGCTATGTATGTGTTATATTCGGTGTGAATATGTATGCACGTTTCCTGGTGTGCATATTCAGTATGAATAACAAAGAGGAACGTTCATTCACTATTCATGACGAACAACACAGTATTCAAAATGAATAATACAACATTCAGGATGAATAATACACGAATTCCTGATTCATGTATTATTAAACATGAATCGTGTATTATTCATCCCGAATAACACATTATTCACCCTGAATAACACATTATTCATGTTGAATAATATATGAATGACCCGTGAAAGTTGAACACATGACACACTCTCTTTGTTTTCCGATTCACAACCGAAACTTGGTTTTATTCTTTATGAATATGTATGCACATCTTCAGGTGTCCACATTCAATATGAATAACAAAGGTGAACGTTCATTCACTATTCATGATGAATAATACAATATTCAGGATGAATAATACAGTATTCAGGATGAATAATACATGAATTCATGAATCGTGTATTATTCACCCTGAATGATGTTTTATTCATACTGAATGATACATTATTCATGAAGAATAATACATGAGTGACTCGTAAAGGTGTGGAGACGTGACACACTCTCTTTTGTTCATCGGTTCACAATCGAAACTCGATAGGTTCCCGATTCATCTCGATAGGTGTTGGGTTATGGTAATGAAGAACACGATACCTTAGGACGCTGAAGAAAGTGTTGTAGAAGGTGATGTCGAGTTACGGACTTATGGTGTCGAGATGTTGTACGCACTTGAACATACATAAATATTCATACCGAATATAACACGTATATGACATTACACGTAAAAACGGTTAAAACAAAAAAAAAACTATATCGAGATGGATGTCATATCGAAGAGCACGAAATTCTCGTTTTTTTTGATGTAATTTGTTTGATTAAAATGTTAGTAATTTTTCAGTTAATTTATTTTAAACTTTAAGGGGGTAGAAAAATTTAATTAAAAAAGAAAATAAAAAGTCAAACATGGTAGGCGTGGGCTTTAATTATCTTCCTTTTTTACCCCTAATCACCTTAATTAATAATTTCAATTAAAAATTCTATTTAATATGAGTCATTGGATCAATATAGATGGAAGAGTCAAGATCCGTCCTCATGTTCACAATTGAAAATGAGTTTTTATTTGAACTTTCTTCTACACACACACACACACACACACATATATATATATATATTTATATATATATATATAAGTAAGTTTTACTCATCAAATTTTGTAATTGGCTTAAAATGATAAAAGAAATGTGTGAGACTATTGATTATAATATGGATTGTTTTGTCATAATTCGTAATATACTGAATTATAGATTTATCCCATAAAATATATTGATTCACCATGCAAATAGGGTGTTGTTACCTAGTTTTGTATAATTTCGAGACATTTGGATAATTTGCTTACTTTTGTTTTTTGGAAAGGAGGCGGCACTCCTGGCAATATATTGAAAAAGGAAAAAAAAATACACCTAGATGGCGAGGGACTCCCTCCCAAAAAAAATGAACTCCTTCCAAGAGATAGGACAACCCCTAATCCAGAAGGAGAACCAATCAAAACAAACGCAAACTACCATAGAATCCAACAAGTACCACAACACTAACAACCAAAAAAGACAAAGCATAACAGAAATAATAAGCATATAGAAAAAAATCTGGAACACTCTATTATGCACGACCATCTCCCACCGTGAGAAACACCACACACCTTCAGGACCATGCATTATGAATTCTGACGTGTTATATCGACCTCCCTCCTCGCATTTCCCAATAACCGCATCACCACCACTTTTTTGATATCAACAACTAGTTGAGCGGCATTTCGCCTTTCGTTGGTAAACAACCGCGCATTTATTTCCTGCCAAATGTGATAAATAGTCGCCGCAAAAAATAGACGTTTTTTAACCTCACCCGGTCTCCAACATTGGTTTTGCAAGTCTGCAAGGATATCCACCCATCGATCATGCAAACTCGTATCATTCATCTCAACCTTAATGTGCGCCCAAACCTGTGAAGAGAAAGAACATTCGAAAAACAAATGGTTATGGGAATCCATGCAAAGTTGGCACATGGAACAAAGTAAGGCATCACTCGTTGTTTGCCAATGCTGCATCCGATCCTGCGTGGGTAATCTGACCCGAATGGCCAACCAGAGAACAAATGAGTGCTTAGGTATGTGTTTGGAAAACCAGCAAATATTGTACCACGCAACCTCCTCATGAAGGCCACCAAAGGTCTTCCACACTTTCGATACCGAAAAATGGGCCGGCTGCTAATGAACGTTTAACCACATAACCCGATCCTTGGCGTTCGGTTGTAACATCGGAATAGGGGCTGTCGATAGCTGATTACACCGTTGTATCCAAGATTGCGGCCAAGCTCCTCCCAAAGACGAAGTTACATCGGACACCAAAGCATCCGTAGAAAAACCATCCGAACAAACCAACCGGTAAGATAAATGTCGTGAAAGAGGACCACACTCCAACCATTTATCCTCCCATGCATGGGTAAGTTTACCATCACCAATTGCATGCATAAAAACGGCCGAATATGCTCCCGAAGGGCCAACAGTCGACGCCAAACCCATGAGGATGAGGAGATCACCGACGCTATCCAAAAACTGGTATTCGACAGTCGGTACGCATGAATCCAAGTAACCCAAATAGAGTTACGACATCGCAATATATCCCAAATATGGGACGTGAGAAGGGCTCTATTCCACAAGCCTAGCCGCTTTAGCCCAAAGCCTCCCATCCTTTTTGGTTTACAAACCTCCTCCCACGAGAGTCGAGCTCTTCCACGTGAATTAGCGCCATGACTCCATAAAAAGTCTCTAAACAGCCTCTCAAGGCTTTGAATAACTGAGGAAGGAATAGTGTAGATCATCATCCAGTAGAGTTGCAATGACTCTAAAACTGAGCGGATGAGTTGCAACCGACCACCAAACGAAAGAAACTTGGCTTTCCAATTAAGAATCCGACCCCGGACCTTGGTCACCAACCCATTAAAATCTGCAATACTTGTAACATCCCATATTTCATCTCTTGTGGCATTTAGTGCAGAAATAAGAATTCTGGGGCTCTTTTGTAAAAACCTGAAAGTTATGTGGCTGGAGTGTGAAAGAGAGAAGTTTGATAAGATAAAACTCTCCTAAAACCCTATTTGGTCCTCATATGTCGGCTGGAGAGTTCAAGAAGGGAGAAGGAGCTCAAGAAATCCACAAGGGAAGGTTTGGAGAAGGTGGTTCAGTGAGGGATTGAAGGAATTTGCTACCAAGGTATACCTTCATCTTCATCTCTTAGTATTGTGTCTAAAATGGGGCTTAGATGTATGTTTCTAATTTCAATCTCTTCTTCTTTAAGTGTTTTGAGACAAAGCCAATTGGAAAGGTGAGTTTGATGAATCCCTTGAGGAGATTGAGAACTCTTGGTGATGGTTCACCTTTCCAATGGAGGTTTATAAGTTTTGTTCATCCATTTTGGGTTTTGTGACTGAAATATTGTTTTGGGAGAGCTAGATCTGATTTGGGGAAGTTTGGGGATGAGAAATCTTTGAGTTTTGGGAAGAAATCTCGTGCAGGAAAAATCTGTCCAGGGGTCCGCACCGATGGCGGCGCCGATGGACCGGCGCCAGCATCGGCGCCAGGCTCTGTTTCAAGTTTTTTCGTTTTTGCTTCGTTGGTCGTTTGGGCTTGGGTTCGAGGTTTGGTTTAGGGGATTGCCTTAGGACAGTATGGGGAATGTTTTAGAACATAATGGGGAGTCTAATACCTCATTTGTTAAACCCAATTCAGGTGATCGTTTGGCGATTAAGTGAGCTTCGAGTAGGGTGTCTTTTAGCCGAGTACCAGGTGAGTTCCCTTATGCATTATTTCTATCTTTTAAAATGAAATGCGAAGAATTGATATGTCTGAAAATGAGTTACTTGATTATCATGAATCTTATGTTTTCTTATGCATGAAAAGTGTTAGTTTGTAATGTGGAAGGAGGATATTCCTCGAGTAAGTTTAAAGCATGTTCTAAGTGTTTATGCTGGTGATAGAGTCGGGTTACACAGTGGAGGACCCCCAAGTTGCCGTCCCTGGCTTTGTAAGGTGATGAGTTGCCGTCCCTGTCTTTGTAAGGTGATGAGTTGCCGTCCCTGGCTTTGTAAGGTGATGAGTTGCCGTGCCTGGCTTTGTAAGGTGTTATTGGTCCGTACCACTGTGTATACCCTTGTTTGAGCTCAAACTTGTTAAGTGTTATTTGCATGGAAAAGTGTTTTTCTTTAAATGTTTTGCGGCTACGCTTTAGGAGGGAATTCACTAGACCTTATGGTCTAACCCTCGCTTTCAAAACTTTAAAACCATTTTCAGGAAAGGGTGGCTTAGGTACTTCGTCTAAGGGTAAAGAGAAGGCTTGAGGTGAAGGTGCGAGGTTAAAGACCGTCAAGTCTCAGTTTTTGTTTAGTTAACATCTCGGTTGTATTTGCTTGTGGACCTTAATCAATGTATTTTACATTGGAGTTTATGATGTAATTGGGACCCTTTTTGGGCTTTTGGCTTTATTATTATGTTATAAGATTTTGGGTTGTTACAAATGGTATCAGAGCCATAGTTTAAGGGATTTAGGTGACCGAATGGGCCTAGACTTAAACTTTGGAGTAGGGACACAACCGAGGTATAGGAAGCCATTAGGAAAGACCTGAATCATGGGATATCTTAACAATGGTAGTGAGAACTCTCGTGTAAGGTAAATTCAAGTAGCATCTGGCCAATGCTATTATGGATCTACAGGTGCATGGGTGTAATCAATCACTATTGTTGGGATGAGTGGCGAGTGTGGCAGTATGTAGAAGGTTCTAGCCTTGTGTTTGATAGCAAAGAGTTGATGAGTCATGAAAGAGACCCCTTGTGGTGGAATGTTTGCAACTTCTAGAGGAAGTGTAGTCTGGAATGTTATTATGTTGTCTGGAAGAAATTTTTAGGATCCAAATGAAGGAATGGTTGTATGGGGAGGGCAACTCCTAGTGCTAGTGGGTCCCCACCCTTAGGATCGTTGTGTCGGTCAGTTGGGTTAGGAGTGGGAGTTATGCGGACATCTTGAAACCTTTAATTCAAGATCAAGTTAGGGAACCTAATCTTGGATTCCTTAGTCAAGCGGTTTAGTGGCAAGGTTAATGATTGAAAAAGATCAGTGTTGTTTTGTGGTATGCATGTAAGAGTGGTCGATCAAGTGGGCTGTGAAACACTTGTACTTCAAGTGTAACATAAGTAAGGAAGCGGTCGTTGGTTATAGTATGGTACCAGTGAAGAGTTAAAGTGAGTGCAACGGTTGACTTAGTTAGGGTGAATAGCCTTCCTTCGCATATTGAATTTCATGAAGTTTTGTTGTTAAAAGTATTATACGAGATTCCTTCGTGTTAAAAAGCATGTACGTGTATGTTATGTTTTCTTGTTTTGGGAAATGAGTGACGCGTACGAGCGTGTTTCCTTAAAAGTAAAAGACAAACTTGTTTTCAGTATACGATAAAGCTTCGAACTTAGTGATTTACGAATTATTTCACGTTTTTCTTGTGGAGAGAATCTTCGTTACGAAAATCTTAAAAACATTATTATTGCACGGTTTGTTTTACAAACAAAATGAGTACTGACTCGTTATTTTCATGTAAACGAGTGTTGGAGTTGACAGACCCACTTTGGGTAAGTAATTTCGTTCGAAAATTTTCCGGCCATACACGAGAGGGTTTCATTGGAGACAATCGTAGTGTCAGCACCGATTTAGATGGACAGGGTTACGAATTATCGTAAGAGTGCCTGTGAGTGATCCTTGCGGTCGTTGTGTTTTACTATTCATCTTGGGTAATGTTGTTTCATGCATACTCAAACTTGCTTTATACTTTTGCATCTATCGTGTTTCTTAAAAGTGCGCAAAATGATTTCAATCGTTGTGTCATTATGCATGAAGGCTATGAACTCGCTAGGTCGGGGGGAGGATGTTACGATTTAAGCCAAGGAAAGGGCTTTGGGAGTTAAATTGCTAGTTGTATGAGATGTGGTCAAGTTAGGACCATGGTGTTCCGTTAGAGTAAGTGGGTGAATACCTGGAGTCTTGGGCAGTGAATCTGGAATGTTGGTATGAGTGTAGTTTGAACTATTGTCGGGATATGTGAGAATAGTTTTAATCGCGGTAAAGTTGAAATGGCCAAAGTGTTTCTGTTGGTGGAATAGTAATCCGTAGCGTTACGTTACCTAATGTAATGTTTTCGGTTTCGTGTTGGAGTACTGAAATGGGTTGATAATTAGATCTTGCTAAGAAAGATCTTGTGTTTAGTCCCTCGAGGGAGAACGGTGGGGTATAAGTTGGTTATAAGGCATAGGACGAAGTGGGTTATGTTAGGAATCCTAGATGGTCAGGAAAGAATGAAATCATCACGTAGTCCATCAATGTGGAGGTTTTGTCAGGAGATTGAAACGTGAGAGTGAACCCGTTGGGTGTGGATGGATGAGGTCGTTGAGTTGTGTAAATGGTGTGGAATAGGAATACCTAGTGAAGGCATTGGGAGAACGGAAGATCACCGGTGTGGTTGGGATGTCCATTGAGGTTGTGGATGATTAGCTTAGGTGTAAGGTGTCGAGCACAGCAGAGATAGATTGTGAGGAGCTAACGAGGAACGAGAATCTGTTCGAGCAGTTAGGAGAAGTAGATTCCTTCGGGAATCCTTGTCTGTCGTAAGGTATCTGGACAATTGCAAGTCGATTGTCGATGTTGAAATCAATGACCGTTCTGTCGGATAGTTATCAGGAGGCTGATATTGGAGAAGTAACTATAGTATGTTGTCGTGTTGAGTTTTCTTGTGTGAATGTTTTAGGAGTGAAAGATTTTGGTAGCGTAAGTGAATTTCTCTGGTGCTTGATAAGCCAAATAAGAACGAGTTGGTTAGTGTAATCGAAGCGAGTGTGCTGTGATTAGATGATCTTGTCATGTGGTTCGTCTAGACCCGAGAAAGACAAAGTCGGGGAAGCAATTCACTCCCAATGGAATTGTGTTATGGGTGGCGTGAAGGAAGTAGTATCCTTTGGGTGTGTAAAGGAATCATGATAGCCTGATTGCAATGTAGTCGTGTGGTGCGATGGTAGCGTGAGGAAGTGGTAGCACTTGGAATCAAAGGAATGTGTAGGTCATAGATGTAATGTTGATTTGCCGTAATGTTAGAATAGTCAAAGGTAATGAGTATGCCTGGTTTAAGTGTGTGGTTTTGCGGGCGGTATGCGTTAACACTAGGTTGAGATCAAGGGATTAAGTTGCGGTTGGTAACGAGATGACAGGAGAACCCTTGTCCTTTTCGATCCCATTGGATTTTTGGGTGAGTTTTCATGCTTCACTTGATTGTCGAGCAGGATAATGTACCCGTTAAGTTGTAGTGCTTCGTCGTGAAGTTTAGGCAAGAGCGTTGGAGTATTTCGTGGATGTAATGAATTAGAATGAGCGGGTCGGCGGTGTTGGAGAGTTAGGAACTCTTGGTAGTTCTTGGTGTTAAGGACCTCATGAGAACTTGGCTAAAGGTCTTGACTGATAAGTATGGAGAAGTTGTTCTGTTAGGTTGTAGCGGTGTGCGAAGGAAAGTTTGTGTAAGCATGAGAGAAGATGTTGACAGTAGGAAAGATCAAGTATAGACAGACTCGCGGTAAGAAGATGTCATGAGACGTTGTTTGGGCGGACTATAGTTGAAGAACTGTTCTTTTAAGGCAGAATATAAGGGATTGTTGTTTATGTCTTGGTTAATGAGTTGAGAAAGCCAAGTTCATGCGGCTGGTCTAAAAGTTGGTGCTTGTGGGTGAGTCATTCTTTTGAGGGATCTTTAATGTATCAAGTTAGGATGAGAACAGGTGGCCGAATGTGGTGCTCTAGTTGAGAGATCGTGGGTTTAGATGCGATATCGTCAAGGAGAATGTTTCACACGAGCGTGTTGATCATTGCCCGATTAAGGGAGATAGTTAGAATGAGCTTGGTCACTCCTCCGTGTGGGAGGGCAAGTGAACGTTGGGGGAAGTTCCTAGTTAGTGGAACCATTCGGTGGATTTGAGCGAAGGACATAATTGTGTATAGAATGGAATTATGGTTTAGCGATTGTTGGGAGTTTGGATCGTTGATTTGTAACTGTTAAGCACGTGTGATAGGTGATTTTGAGGAAACGCAATTGTGCCAGGCGAACGCTATTTTGATAGGAGGGCGTTCTTCCTCTGATGAATGTTATGTGGTGGTGAGAATGCGGTAACGTTATGAGAGTAGTAGTGTGTAATGTCGACGAAAGGAGTGATAAGCCTCCGTTTAGAAATTCGGGTTATTGCGGTGTTAACTCGAGTAGAGTCGTATTCTATTAAAGAGAGTATTTCGGATGGGTAGTATGTTTGAACGAAGAGATTCCAAGTGTGTGGTTGGGCGTGCTGCAGACCCGAGAGTGTAGTGGTTGGCCTAGGGGCGATGTCAAGGAATACTGTACGTTGTCGATGCTGATCAGGAGTGGATGGATAGGTGAATGGAACTAAGATGATTGGATTAGAAGGTTTGAGCGTTGTCAATCTCAAGTCGGGAGAACAGTGGATGGGAAAATATTCCCATGGCTTGGAGTGGTGTGTTTCATTAGGAGATTGAATTGGACTGCATTGTAATGGAGTAGTGGCAGTTTTCGAAAGAACTGGGAATTATTGATTTGTTTAGAGGCACTCGGTAATAATCTGGAGTGCTTTTGGTATGTCTTAACCCATGTTTGGGGAATGTTGGTTGGGAAGAAGTTTGGGTGTAGCTTCGCAGTCAGTGCGAGCATTTGAGGCCGGATGGTTGAGAATTGGACAGACAAAGAAGTTAGTTTGGTAGAGATGTAGTTGTATCTTCCTAAGAAATTTTGAGGCTCCAGGGGAACCCGAGATCGTTATGAGGGCAAGGTACCCGCACCTTTTTAGTGATGAGATTCCGGGGACGGAATCCTGTTAAGGGGGAGGTGATGTAACATCCCATATTTCATCTCTTGTGGCATTTAGTGCAGAAATAAGAATTCTGGGGCTCTTTTGTAAAAACCTGAAAGTTATGTGGCTGGAGTGTGAAAGAGAGAAGTTTGATAAGATAAAACTCTCCTAAAACCCTATTTGGTCCTCATATGTCGGCTGGAGAGTTCAAGAAGGGAGAAGGAGCTCAAGAAATCCACAAGGGAAGGTTTGGAGAAGGTGGTTCAGTGAGGGATTGAAGGAATTTGCTACCAAGGTATACCTTCATCTTCATCTCTTAGTATTGTGTCTAAAATGGGGCTTAGATGTATGTTTCTAATTTCAATCTCTTCTTCTTTAAGTGTTTTGAGACAAAGCCAATTGGAAAGGTGAGTTTGATGAATCCCTTGAGGAGATTGAGAACTCTTGGTGATGGTTCACCTTTCCAATGGAGGTTTATAAGTTTTGTTCATCCATTTTGGGTTTTGTGACTGAAATATTGTTTTGGGAGAGCTAGATCTGATTTGGGGAAGTTTGGGGATGAGAAATCTTTGAGTTTTGGGAAGAAATCTCGTGCAGGAAAAATCTGTCCAGGGGTCCGTGCCGATGGCGGCGCCGATGGACCGGCGCCAGCATCGGCGCCAGGCTCTGTTTCATGTTTTTTCGTTTTTGCTTCGTTGGTCGTTTGGGCTTGGGTTCGAGGTTTGGTTTAGGGGATTGCCTTAGGACAGTATGGGGAATGTTTTAGAACATAATGGGGAGTCTAATACCTCATTTGTTAAACCCAATTCAGGTGATCGTTTGGCGATTAAGTGAGCTTCGAGTAGGGTGTCTTTTAGCCGAGTACCAGGTGAGTTCCCTTATGCATTATTTCTATCTTTTAAAATGAAATGCGAAGAATTGATATGTCTAAAAATGAGTTACTTGATTATCATGAATCTTATGTTTTCTTATGCATGAAAAGTGTTAGTTTGTAATGTGGAAGGAGGATATTCCTCGAGTAAGTTTAAAGCATGTTCTAAGTGTTTATGCTGGTGATAGAGTCGGGTTACACAGTGGAGGACCCCCGAGTTGCCGTCCCTGGCTTTGTAAGGTGATGAGTTGCCGTCCCTGGCTTTGTAAGGTGATGAGTTGCCGTCCCTGGCTTTGTAAGGTGATGAGTTGCCGTGCCTGGCTTTGTAAGGTGTTATTGGTCCGTACCACTGTGTATACCCTTGTTTGAGCTCAAACTTGTTAAGTGTTATTTGCATGGAAAAGTGTTTTTCTTTAAATGTTTTGCGGCTACGCTCTAGGAGGGAATTCACTAGCCCTTATGGTCTAACCCTCGCTTTCAAAACTTTAAAACCATTTTCAGGAAAGGGTGGCTTAGGTACTTCGTCTAAGGGTAAAGAGAAGGCTTGAGGTGAAGGTGCGAGGTTAAAGACCGTCAAGTCTCAGTTTTTGTTTAGTTAACATCTCGGTTGTATTTGCTTGTGGACCTTAATCAATGTATTTTACATTGGAGTTTATGATGTAATTGGGACCCTTTTTGGGCTTTTGGCTTTATTATTATGTTATAAGATTTTGGGTTGTTACAATACTAAGGCGTTTAGATGAAAGAGGCACGCCTAGATACCGAAAAGGGAGGGAGCCTATTTGAAAAGATAACACATCGGTAATAGCATCCATCACAAGTGGATCCACATTCGAAAAATATACCGAACTTTTAGAATGCCTCGGCCGCAAACCAGAAGCTTTAGTAAAATCATCTGAAGCATTCTTTAACACAACCACCGAAGACACCTCACCCTTCGTGAACACCAACAAATCGTCTGCAAAGCAAAGATGTGTTAAGATGTATTTGGAACAGCCCTTATGATAATGAAAGTCCATCGCCATCTTTATACGTCGTTTAAAGAAACAATTGAAAGCCTTCATAACAAGTGTAAAAAGGTATGGCGATAATGGACATCCCTGCCGAATCCCCCGAGCTCCCTTAAAGAAACCATGCGAAGCGCCATTAATAGAAATAGAGTAAGACGTGATAGAAACCACTTCCATAATCCAATATCGCATAATAGGGTGGAAACCCATCCTTTCAAGAACCATGAATAGGAAACGCCAATCTACCGTATCGTACGCCTTTTGGATATCTATTTTAAACGAGCATCTAGGTGCCCCGTTTCCCCGACCGTACCCAACCACAAGTTCATGCGCCATGAGTATATTATCCGCAATACGTCTCCCCGGTATGAAGGCTGATTGATTCGGAGCAACCAACTGATCTAAAAATCCTTAATTCTCCTGGAAAGGATCTTACTAATGCATTTATAAATCACTTTACACAGCAAGATAGGACGGAAATCTGTGACCCTCGAGGCATTAGATGATTTCGGTATTAAACATATGGTCGTATGGTTTAACTCCCGCGCAAGCCGACCACGATAGAAAAAATCTTGTACTGCCATTGTAACGTCCGGGCCAACTATATCCCACGATGCCTTGAAAAACCAAGATGTGAACCCATCAGATCCCGGTGCTCGATCATCACCAATATCGAACATCGCTAACTTGACCTCATCTTTAGTGATTGGACGGATCATGAAATTAGCATCCGCGATCGACAAAGTTTGCTCAAAAAATCCCAAGGGGATCGATGGACAAATATGAGGATCAACCTCACCAAGTATCTTCCTGAAATGGGAAAGAAAAGTCGATCCCACCCTCATACCATCCACCATAATCCCATCAGTATCCAGAACCGAGTGAATACGATTTCGATGCTTTTTCTCCTTAACAACTTTATGAAAAAAGGTTGTGTTTGAGTCCCCCTCTTGAAACCACCTAACCTTTGCTTTTTGACGGTAACACTCCTCTTCGATATGAAGAGCGTTTTGAAAAGCCAGTAGAATATATGTGAGATCCTCATTTAGGAGGTTATTATGTGGATTAACTTCGACAGCGCGCTGAATTTCATCCACCTCTACTCGTAAGTCAGCCACTATTTTAGAAAGACCACCATGCATCGATCGAAGTCGCCGTAGGGGGTTTTTAGAGCTTTAAGCTTTGTGAGCACTTTGTACGCGTATGAACCCGCCACGGGCATGTCCCACACCCTTTTAACCGTCTGAAAGAAAAGCTCATGGTGAGTTAAAAAATTATCAAACTTAAAAGGCCACGTACCATGAGAATGATCCTCCCCAAGTGATAAAAGCATAGGGCTATGATCAGAAACACCGCGCGGAAGGAATTGCACCGAAGAGTTCACCATAGAGGTAGCAAATGCGTCATTGATCATAACACGATCCAACTTTCGCACCACTCCTCCACCTTCTCGTGGTTTTTGTACCCAAGTAAAGTAAATGCCCGTGTAACAAGTATCATAGACATCAAGAGATCCCACACATTCTAGGAACTCATCCATACGGATATCCCGCCTAGACGAACCGCCTTCACTCTTCTCCAGGTGAAGAATAGTATTGAAATCACCCAATAAAACCCACGGGTCAGCCCCCACTAAACTCTTAAAGTGAAGCAGATCAGCCCATAAATGACGATGCTCCACCAAAGAATTAGCACCATAAATAATCGACACATAAAAGGAACTATGGAAGCTTGCAATGTAAACTTTACAGTGAATACACTGTGCCGATGTCGCCACAATCATAACCTGAAAAATAGAAGGGTTCCAGCCAATTAAAATACGTGTACCATGCATGCAATGTAGTTGGTTAGATGCCCATGACCATGCACCAAAAACACTAGTCGCCACCCCATCCAGATTAGAGGAAGAAACATGAGATTCAAGAACAGCAAGAAATGAGAGGGAATACGTTCGAATAAGAATTTTAGCTTCCTGTTGCTTTATTGGGGAGTTCAACCCCCTAATATTCCAAGAACCCACTTCATCATAACGTGTGTGGGTTGTAGTACCCTCCTCACCCGGTATCGTGGGTTCATTCACTACCAAAGGCTCCGACGCAACCTGATCCGAAATGTTGCCATTCTCCTCTTGACTACCCGAATTATCCTCATCAAGAAGAGAAGAAAACATATTAGCCGTAGGGATAACAGTGCAGCGCCGTGGTTTAAAAGCCTTTGCGACCGAGGTGAACAAACAAGTACGTTCCATCTGTTTACCATCGCCATCGGCCCTCTTTGAAGCCTCAAGCTTATCATTTTGCACAACCGAGTTGGGAGCAGGAGTTTGCATCGACTCCAAAGAAGAGGCAATGGTCAGTCCTGGATCCAACAACCCAACAGAAGATCCCGATGCAGCCTTTCCCATCATACCACCCAAGCTTGGCTATTTCAAGGTAGCCTCGCTATTTTCCTTCTCCGATGCAACCCCCGTATTTTCCTTCCCCAAGTCAGCCCCCACCTTCTTTAAAGGTGCCACAACCGTAGAAGTAGGTTTAAGGATCAGTTTATAAACAAAGGTGGCAGATTTACCTTGAACCTTGTTCATGTTACCAACTTGAGCCTTAGCTTTTTGATGGCCCTTATGTGTAACCCTCGTGAAACCATCATCATCCTCAACCATTACGGACTTGCCTTTATCAACTTTAGGAACCTGGGACGCTTTTGCACAAGAAGAAACTTTATGACCAAACACCATGCAATGGGAACATTGCAGTGGCTCCCAAAGATATTCCACGTCAACCATGACAACAACATCATCACCCCCATGTATATTAGGCATCACAACCTGTAATTCTCGTTTTTGAGTTCCCCAATAGCCCACACATCAATCAGCACCTTAGCAAAACTTGGCCGGCCCCAAGCATTTTCATACATAGAAGACGTAGCCACATCCATCATCTTAGGAATGCCCAAAGCACTGGCAATACAGCCGACCCCTTTACGATTGAAAGCAACCAGCGGGATGTTATGCAATTTCACCCATATAGGGCAAGACGTGTTCTCCGGTTTCGTTAATCCTTGGAGAGGATCCCAAGGGAACACGAACAATGAAACCCCACGAAGGAACCACGGCCCTCCCTCCAAAACCTGATGTAAACCACGAACATCTCCAAAACGAAAAAAGAGGAAGCCTTTGTCATTCATCATAGAGTCCTGGAGGCCAAATTTTCCCCAGAGATTCTTAACCAATTTCTGCACCAATAGGAAATACAAGCGTGGACCCAAGAAATATCCATATAGAGTGGTCTTGTACATATTAGAGGCTTGTTCAGTTAACTCAACAGGAAGAACAACACGAGTCGCTTCCTTAGCACCCAACGGAAAAAAGAGTGAGACTTACCTTCCACCGATAGTGACGATTTGAGTATAGCAGCATAGGAAGACGACGACTCCCCTTTCTCCAGACGTGTTGTATTTTGCAGAATCGATACCTCTCCGTAATTAAGAGCCTTAGATTGAGCAGGGAAAGTTATTCGATCCAGCGCAGAAACCCTAGTGGGTTCTGCCGTTTTCCCATGCAAAGAAGAACGATTATCGCATGCAGCATCATCGCATGCAGTCCCATGTACAAGACGTGACTTCGTGCCATGAGGATGGGTTTCCTCACACACAATACCCTCAGAATTCGTTCCAGACATTGTCTCCTGTGGAGAGCCATTAGCGCTGCTCGAAACCCTAGGTGGTGCAAAAACCCCACCTAAGCCATCTTGCATATTAGGGTTTGCGTTCCCAGCCCCCATATTAGGGTTTATGTCCCCCAAACCCCTCGACTCGTTATCATCCAGATCGTCCTCCACAGTGACCACCTCCGTGTCGACAGCCATCATAAACAGACAGAAGAAAAAACCCGCTTCACCAAAGTAGCAGTAAGGAAACCAACGAAACAGAACCTAAACCCTAGAAGCAACGAAGACCACGGCTAACCGTGATGCTGAAACTTCGTAGGATTATATTATATTACGCTAGAGATCCCGTAGACCAAGTAAAAGAATTAAGAACTTTGAAACAATAAAGATTGAAAGCCAAGCAATCAGTCGCCGGATTATTGGAAAAACCCCTACCGCCGCCGTAAGGTTTGTGTACCAGAGACCGTAATCCACCGAAAAAATGATGAGAACCAATGAGAAACCACAAGACAAACCACTCTCCATGAACAGAAACACACATGAATCGAAGGAACCAAGCAAAATCATCCATGGGAGTAAACCCTAGTCGTCGAGAGAGAGAGAGAGAGAATTTGTCATTTTTCTGAAAAACGTGTCATTTCGCTTACTTTTGTTGTAATGTACTTGTTTGCAACTGTAATAACCGAGCTTTAACTGGAGTATATTTAAAGTTTAGTGGTGATAGTGAGAATAATGTAAAGTTTTGTGGTCATGTGTGGAAGGTATAAATTGGGTTGAAACCCTAAAATTCATCCATTCACTCTTATTCAAGAAAGTGGCTGTGTGTGTGAGCAAGAAAGGCGATTTCAATCCCAAAGAGAAGAACTTGGAAACCGAAGATTGAGGTGTGAATCTTCATCTTTGGATAGGTAACCTTCTATTTTCCCTACTCTTTTAAGCTTAAAGAAAGATTCAAGAATTTGTAGTGGAGTTCTTGTCCATAGATAACTCCACTTGTTGGGGTTGTATCTGGTTAGCAAATATCTAGCTATATTGGTGAGTAGAATGATTAAAAAGATGGTGGTCTGATATCTTTAAGGTCCAAATCAAGTTATGATGGACCATGGTCGAATTTTAGGAGTTTCAGATGCTTCCAGTATTTCAGTGGTAACTGGAAATAGCCCCACTCAGTTGGGTGAGGTTACCGGATAGAAAGGATGTCCGGGTAGGGCAAGAAACCGGTTATGAGTTTCGTGCGGGAAGTAGGTATCCGGGAACATTACGTATCCGAACAAGGATGAATTATCGGAGACTAGCTAGTACCCGGACGTAGCACATAACCCGGAAACCGGGATTCGTCCGGAAAGTTTTGGTTGATTCGAATACTTGAGGTGTCCGGACATTCGTCCAGAAAGGGCACACGGAAACCGGAACCCGATAGTGGTATCCGTTAACTGCACTGTGGAACCCGACTTCTGTCCGGAGATGTTTATCCAGGGGACTTTTAGGGTGTTCTCAATGAGTATTGTATAGAACGTTTTAGGGGACTCGAGAGTAAATCTTGTGGGACGTACGAGTGACTTATCATTCTCGTATGATTGGTTAAATTGTAGGTGTGCGAGTTAAGGAAGGTAATCGATAAAGTGGAAAGGAAGTTTAGCGTGGACGCAGGTGAATCCTTTTAACCAAAGATTTTACCAAGTGTGTTTATGTATGCAAATACTTGCTTAAAAATTTACATTTTATATGATGCTATTAAACATGCTTATAGTGTGATTCTAAAGGTGTGATCACTTGAGGGTGGGCATGCGATGGCTTATGGTGTGTATATGGGGGGTGTCCCATAAAGAATATTTATGTATATATATATATATATATATATATATATATATATGAATTTGTTTCATATAAATTATCAAGGGAGGGTGTGTGCCCTAACACGCTGTCACGGGTGTGTGTGACCATAGTGTGGGCCATCAGCATGTGTCGTTTGTGTGCATACCATTATAAACGCGTGATGTTTATAATTCCTTATAAATTTCTTTATGAATTGTGTCATTTGTATCGTGGACACGTAATTGAGGGAACTCACTAGATCTCATGGTCTAACGCTCGC
This sequence comes from Saussurea involucrata, assembly GCA_033807775.1. Lineage (NCBI taxonomy): Eukaryota > Viridiplantae > Streptophyta > Magnoliopsida > Asterales > Asteraceae > Saussurea > Saussurea involucrata. Next base: position 71,565,979 of record CM066317.1, on the reverse strand, counting down.
TTTCTTAAATAAGGAAATAGAGAAACATAGATTGAGGGATTGGGAGGTCAATTAGAATAAAAACAAACCAGAAACAAAATGAAAAAACTTAAGAGATGAGAAAAAATAAACCTGAATCAAAATGAAGAAATTAAGGGTGCGTTTGGTTTACGGGAATGGATTGGAATGGATTGGATTTGGATTTCAAGTGCATTTCAATCCCACGTTTCCATAGAATTTGGAATTGGAGGGTTTTGGAATCCTTGAATTTTGTTAGAAATCCCATGTTTGATGGATTTTGAAATCCTTTGGTGAAGGCCGGGATTTGAAATCCAATCTGGACGGGATTTGTGAGGCATGTTTGAGAAGCATGTGAGGTTTATTGAATTTTCTTTCACTATCGCTTTGTTACTAAAATAGAAAAAAGATAAGTAATAATTAATTATTATTAAGTTGTTTTAATACTAATAAACTATTGTTACTAATAAATTAAACAATATCTATTGGTTTAATATATATATATAATAAACAAATTTGGATTTGAAATCCAATCCATTCCAATCCGTTCCCGTAAACCAAACGCACCCTAAGGGATAAATATAGTAAAAAGGTTAGAGGTTAGGATGGATTAAGTGATGAGAAAGTAAAAAGGCTTTGAGGAAGGTGAAGGATTTTGAGGTAAAAAGTTAATTAATGTGGTTGTAGAATTACCAAAATGACCTAATTGCATTAAAAAATACATTTGTTCATATATGGGTGTAGAAGTCTTTAACATAATTAATATTTAAAAAATGTGAAAAATGAGAAAAATTCTAGCTAAGAATCCTACTCTAAGAAGGTGTCACATCATTCTTGATGAATTTTCCTTTTATATATATATAGATATAGATATAGATTTCCTAATTTTTAGGCATCTCGTGGCAAAAAAAACACTAGATTTTTATTTTTGGTACATGTTTGGATTACCATAAACTAGTTTTTTAATAAGTTATTTGGAATAGCTTTTAAGTAACTTTTTGTGAATATTTCAATTATGTCTTTATTAATTTTAATTATTATTTATTAACTATTAGCATAAATAAATATTTTTTTTAAATTTAATTATTATTAATTAATTAATATTTATTTTATCTGAATAAGTAATTATAATTATGTTCCGGTTTCCATTTTAATTAACATTTCATAATTTTTAGGCATCTCTTGACAAAAAAACACTAGGTTTTTATTTGTTTGTAACATGTTTGGATTACCATAAACTAGTTTTTTAATAAGTTATTTGGAATAACTTTTAAGTAGTTTTTTGTGAATATTTCAATTATGTCTTTATTAATTTTAATTATTATTTATTAATAACTATTAGTATAAATAAATATTAATTTTTTAGTTTAATTATTATTAATTAGAAAATATTAATTAATATTAACTGAAAATTCTTAAATTAAATTTTAGTTATACATTATATTAGTTTTTAATCATTTAGAGTTATTATTAATCATATAAATTATTTTTATATATTTTTTAATATTAATTAATATATTTTAATTATTAATTAATATTATCTTTTTAATTATTATTTGATTTTGTTTTTTTATACTATATGTAACGGTTATTTAAAATCATAAGTTAATATATATTTTTTCTAAAACTTGTTTTAACAAATTCAAAAGTTATGGTATATATGTAATAATAAATTTTAAATTATTTTAATTAACATATTATATTATTTAAATTTTTTACTACATTGGTTGTATTAATTAACATAATATATTGCTACAAATTTGTTTTAATTATATAATTAAATATTGTAATTGATAATTTTTTGAAAATGTTCTTTTTAATCATTTTACATGCTTATAAGCTAATTTTTGCCAAACATGACTTCTTCATCAGTTAGCTTATCAGTTACCACATAATTTATCAGTCAACAACTAACTTATCAGCTAGCTTATGAGCTGGTTTGCCAAACATAGCCTTAATAAGTTACTTTCCAAACATAACCTTATTAAGTTATTTTTTTGGTATAAAATATATGTCTATATTTTGACTTTGTTTTTTAAAATAAGCATTTATTTAAATATATATATATATATATATATATTCCTTTTATACCTTAATTGTGAGAGCTATTGATTACTCAATTAAAAATAAAACTATATGTTATGTAGTTTGTTAAATATGTATTAATTCAAACTGTATATATATTTTTTATTATGGATAGTCATTTAAGAATAGAAGGTGAATAATGTAACACATTAAAAATTGAGGTAAAATTAAACTTGAAATTTATTGAAATAACCAAACTATTATAGACAAATTATCTAAAAAGAGAATGCTAGTAAGGCGTTTACAGCAAAGTCAATAAAGGAGATACAAGTCAACAACCTTATAATCTAAACTACAAATGCTTAGATTATAAATGGGTGTTGCTATCTCACTTCCAAAAGGATGTTTGGCTAGAACCAAAAAGTACACCGCTATTCCTCTTTACAAAAATGCTATCTCCTCTTCTCAAAACTTCTCTCAACTCCGAGAAGTCCCACCGCTAGAAAGACCTGCTAAACATGTCATTTCAAGAAGAAGCGTTTGGCTAAAGCCTAGTGAGAACAAATAATTGATAAGCGGAATAAATAAAGTGGAGTATTAAATTATGACGTTCCGTTCGTTACTAATTAGCAATTCTTCATATATAAATTCATCTATGACATCAACCCAAACCGGATATTTAGTCAATCTTGGACATCAACCATGACCGGATCTTTAGTCCATTGAGGCATCAACCTAAACCGGATCTTTAGTCAATCTTGGACATCAACCATAACCGGATCATTAGTCCATTGAGGCATCAACCCAAACCGGATCTATAGCCAATCGAGACATCAATCCAAACCGGATCTTTAGTCTAGTGACATCAATCCAAACCGGATCTTTAGTCAATGGAGACATCAATCCAAATCGGATTTTTAGTCAATGGAGACATTAATCCAAACCGTATCTTTAGTCTAGTGACATCAATCGAAACCAGATCTTTAGCCAATGAAGACAGCAATCCAAACCGGATCTTTATTCTAGTGACATCAATGCAAACCGGATCTTTAGTCAATGGAGACATCAATCCAAACGGATCTTTAGTCTCGCGAGACATCAATCCAAACCGGATCTTTAGTCTCTATCACCCAAAAAGGGGAGACTTCAATACCTTCATAATAACAAGATGAATTTCAAAAATTAGACTTATCTACAAAATACCATTGAGATACAAGTTCCAAAAATTCACCAAATATCATTTTAAGATGTTACTTTCACAAATGGAACCATTAACCATAATAGTTTTCCAAAAATACCAAGTATATCAAAACCCTAGATTTTGACCTAACTTTCCCAAACTCATAAATGGAGAGATATGTAACTCACACTCAAGAACTACAAATACAACATCAAATGACATATATCCATCTCATACAAACATCCTCTACAAGATCAAAACCCTAAAATTTCCCATAGATGGGTTTTTAGGTTATTCGTCACAAATCCAAGATATACCAAACAAATTGGAGATAAATATGTTAAAGCCTTAAAGATTAAACACATAAAGAGTAAAATGGTATAGATGAACTCACCTTGTTGGTTTTTATGAGAAAACCAAACCCTAGGAGGAAGAGGAAGAGGAAGAGGATGAGTGCTTGAAGCCTAGAATCACTTGAGAACTTCTTACCAAACAGTACCAAAAAGTGGATGAACCTCCATTAATGATTTAGGTACCACCATAAATGAAGTGAGAGGTTTAGGAGAGAAACCTTACCAAAAATCGCAAGAAGAAGGAGGCTAGGTTGCTCTAAAATCAGAAATAATCGTTCAAAAGTCGGGATGGTCATTTTTATACTGCAGATGCTCGACCACGACCTTGCCTAACGACTGTGACACTTGTCACTGTCGCCCGCTTCCAGTCCTTCGCGGTACATCCCTTGCAATTATAACCCGCGATAGTGACACGTGGCATAGTCGTCGGGCACTATCGCATGATGTGTGTCGTAAGCTTCCCAAGCCATACGACATTGACCGGCGACTGTGCCTGTAACAACCCACAACTAAATCAGCATGCCAAACCGGTATCACTTCGGAATTATCCCTTCCAGAATCCCAAAGGTTTCCAGATTGGGCAAGTTATGGACAACTGGGGTTTTTTCTACCGACCCAATTCTGAATACCTTAATCACTTCCACAACACAACCCGATGCTAGGTGTTAAGCCACAACAAGCAAGAAGATAACATTTCTAAACGATTTAGCAAGCTAGACACTCGATTTCCCATACCGATTGGGGTTGGGACAATACACCCTGCATTCTCACATTCTTGAGGAGATACCAGCCAAGAAATCCCAAAATATCAACATAAAAACCCATACTATTTTACCAAACATTACCCAACAGATTAATGGGTTAAGGAGAAGGAGTTTACCTTCAAGAAGTGGTGATTCACACCTCCAAGCTTTTATTCTCCAATGCCCTCTTCAAGTTAGCAAGTGCATCCTCCACAATTTCACACGCAGCAGCCGCACACAACAATGAGGAAGGAAATTGAGGTTTAAGGGTTATAACCCTACTTTCCAACTTCACACAATAGCCACCAAACTTTTCAACTTTCACACTTCACACACCAATTTATTATTTATTTACAAGACAAACCCGATTATTACAGTGCCCCTTGGCACTGTCTCATGGCACAGTCGCACCAGATGTACCGAGCCTCGATTTTCGTCCAATTTAACCCCTCAACCAAACTTGAGCCCAACAGGTTTAAAGTAGGTAAATCCTATTAAAATTGCAAAATTCACAATTCCAAATACCAATAAAATCAAGTAAGGCGAATTCTAAATTTCAGGGTCTTACATATAAATGTTCATTTATCTTTTCAAAGAAAACATAATGTAATAATTTAATTTTCTTGAGTCTTATTGTGATTTTTAATATAGTATAACTACTAAAGTTTGTTTTATAAAGACACAATTTGTTGTACTGTTCAATGTCGTTTAATAATTGTTTTCGTTATCATATAGTTATTAATTGTATAAATTTAGAAGTTTAATTAAAAGATTATTAAGATAGGTGTCGACATTATAACATGACAATTGATTATGTTGTGATATTTAAACAAGAACATATAACATGTGTGACTCAAATACTTTCCGAAAAATGGCACCTAATATAAACGAACTATAAGTTTATAAATTATTTATTCGATTTCTTATCAATGATAATAAACTATCATATCTTTTGTCCTTTTGTTAAAGAACCGTCCACGAACATGTACATTTCTTTTAGGTTCAAGGCTTTTAATATATATACATATAAAATCAAATACACACTTGTGAAAGTTAAGTCGAATAATATCAATAAGTTTGATTTTAAATTATTAGTCATCTTATTTCATATGTTATATATATATATATATATATAGGGAAGGGTTCAATAGAGAAGTCCAAATATTTAGAGAAATAGAGAAGTGATCTTGGTCATTTATTCGGTCAAGATCGGCGGCTTTGACCGAGAAGCAGTGGATAATTACTCGTATGGTCTGCACAAGATAGAGGGGTAGTTTCGTAAAAAATACACGGGCTGAGTTCATATATGAATCTGTGTGATTCACATATGAACTATACGTTCATATATGAACATTTGTAATTCACATATAAACTCTTTTTAACTAATTCATATATGAACCTTTGTGATTCATATATGAATCAGTTAATTTGTTCATATGAGAAGTAGTTAAAAAAATTCATATATGAATCATAAAGATTCATATATGAACACAAAGGTTCATATATGAATTAGTTAAAAAAATTCATATATGAATCACAAAGGTTCATATATGAACACAAAGATTCATATATGAATCAATTAATTGGTTCAACTGATTCATATATGAACCTACAGTTAATTAGTTTTATATATGAAACACAAAGGTTCATATATGAATTAGTTATAAAGAGTTCATATGTGAATTACAAAGGTTCATATATGAACGTATAGTTCATATGTGAATCACACATATTCATATATGAACTCAGCCCGTGTTTTTTGTAAAAGTTACGAAATTGCCCTTCTATTTTTGGAACAGCCGCAACTTTTGACCAGTCAAAGCCGCAATTTTTGACCTGTCAAAGCCACAACTTTTGACCAATTATAACCGATCTTGACCGAATAAATTGCCAAGATCACTTCTCTATTTCTCTAAATATTTGGACTTCTCTATTGAACCTAAGGCTATATATATATATATATATATATATATATATATATATATATATATATATATATATATATATATATATATATATATATACTACTTATATATTGGTTTTAACCAAAAGTCTTAAAGACAATCTTTAAAGCATAATGTACAAGGTTTTAAAACACAAAAGTGAAAAATCTCTTAATTACATGTTGATATGCATAAAGTACAAGTTATCAAAGCCTCCTTCATTCTTCTTCCGGCTTGAGTCAATCCCAATCTCCAACCCATGCTTTCTTCAGCCCAAACTTACTCCAACCCATGCTTTCTGACTCCAATCCCTTCTACCTCCTTATTTCACGCCATACCGATTTGGATATGGATAGCTTCAGACGCTTCCTTCACGTCTCTCTGAAAATGGATTTCTTCTCAATTTATGGCTGCTCTCCCTTAAAAGGTAATCGATCCTTTTGGTTTTCTTGAAATCGGCAGATATTACGAACCCAGAAGAAATTGGCTCTCTGCGTCTCTTTCCTTTGTCCCATACGACAGATTCAAATCGGCTTCTGCGTCTACTTTGGCCTTTTCCTCTTTCTGAATCTTGATTTTACAGGTAACGATCCTAATATTCTTAAATTTCAATTTTGGTGCTTCAAGTTAAATTCTATTTTCAAGCTCTCTGAATCATGGTTTCTGTTATGTTTTCAAGTTTTGTGAATCGTGGTTCAATTCTGTTTTCAAGTTCATAGTTTTGAAGTTACACTTTTGTTTCTTGCATCGCGTACCATCTGTTTGTTGAAAATCCTCAAAGAACATATTAATTTTTTAACCCACATTGGACACCATGGAATTATCATATATATAATGTTGATCGGGGCTCTGCAGGTGGTTCCTCAATCTCTTACATACATTGCTTCTGAGAGGATAATTCCAAGGTAAATACTCTTTACCATTCATTTTTCTATTTATGTTTCATACTTAACACATCCCATTATATTGAGTCTTGTACGTATATTGTATATTACACAGGTATGGTGGGGGCATGAGTCCAACAAATTGTTGCGTATGGTGTTTTTATGGACTAAAATCTTATCCGATGTGGCAAGTATAGTATTTTATCTTACCGGTAAACGCTTATTGGGCAAGTGTTTAGGTAAACGACCAATGGTCTATAGATACAAATGTTTGGGCAAAATTTCACAGGTCTCGACCACGACCAGAAAAGGTAAGACACATGTTATAAGCTATATCTTGTATTAAGATAAGGTTCCGACAAAGACCCAAAAAACTTCCGTCGTCCCCCCTAAAAGGTAAGTCGAGAGTTCCTCACGACACTCGACCCCGACGTCGCCTACTTCGCACGACCGTCGCACAAAGCCGTACGACCTTGACTAACTCGATATACGACTGTTACGTTTGTTCGATGATTAATGCAGGAGTCAAAGTCATTAATGGGCAACGGTCATAACCGACGAAGAGCAATTATGAAGAGTTACAACTGACGACCGTTACAACAATCATCAAAGATCTTAATGATTCAATTAAAATCATCCGAAGACTATAAATCCCAAGTTCAATCCTCAGTTTCAGGACATTAAATGACACAAGGAGAGAGATAGAACAAGAGCATCGAACAACAGAAGCAAACGCAAACACTCGACGAATATTCATTCGAAGCAAAGAGATTTGTAACAACCCACAATCCAAATATACATATAACATATAATTCATAACATGTTTTCAACAAAAGTAATTCATATTGCACATTTGGTCCCAAAGTCTGACTAATCAATATAAAAATTCATTACAAACTTGATCCTATTTAGATAACATAATAACTAATAACACAGTTATAAGTACGCGAGCATCCACAACTTCATAACGATCATCTTCCCCAAAAAGCTATTCACCAAGTATTCTAATCACTTAGTCTTACTGGAATCACCACCTGGAATACATATTTTTAAAACAGAAAATGAGGGTTAGACCTAAGGGTCTAGTGAGTAAATCCCTGACATTTGGAAATCAATAAAAATTCATTTATATAAAATACTCTTTATATAAATACACATATATCACAAGTAAATTAATACCAACCAAGATTTGTGCATCATACCTGTCTCATCCCACCTTATCCCTCCACCAATGGCCAAATTTATTGGTTGCGAGCCAATTTAACACACCGGTCCAAAGCCCGGCCACGTATTATACTCGCATATAATACTCACGTAATTATAATATCTCAATATATTATAATCACCCACGTATGACACATTCATACAATTTATCAAGTATTTGTTATCCACATAATGTATTCCAGTAAAAATACTTTAAAGTAAAACTCACCTGTTTTGTTTATCACCAAAGTCTTTCCAAGTTAATTATCACGTATGACAATCCTTCACAGAATCTGAAATCACACAAAATACCAAATATCTCTTTTTAAAACTAAACTTATGAAATCCTCGACTCAAGTCGCAACCTACTAAAAGTAAATTAGAATCGCAATGCATAGTGCTAAGTCGCCATCAACTACTGCGACTTCATCCCAAATCGCAACCCACTATTGCGATTCCAACCCCAAGTCGCAATCAACTATTGCGATTCCAAACCCAAATCGCAATTAACTACTGCGATTCCAAACCAAGTCGCAATAGACCATTGCGACTTCAAAGCCAAATCGCAATCAACCATTGCGACTTCGTTGAATGTCGCAATCAACCATTGCGACTTCGTTGAATGTCTCAGTTCACTGTTCATCCTAAAAACCCAGAAATCATACTTTTAATCTATGCATGATGCTGTAAAGGTGCAGATATGTTTAAGACTATGAACATAACCTAACCTTAAGCTTAGATTTCCCAAAACATCCATTTTTAACAAAACCCACTTATAAGTTTATATAAAACTTTATCTAACTAAAAATACATAAAAGTAAAGATTTGATACCTTGATTTCTTGATGCAACTACTAAACCCAGCTGAATAAATCCTTCTCCTTCTTCACTTTAATCCAAAAACTACTCCAAATCATCTCTCCCTCTTTGCCGAAAACAAGAACACACACACACACACACACACACTTTCTTATTTTGCTAATAGTGCCTAAGGATGACACCTCCTTGTGTTGTCAAATGAATATGGCGGTGATGGTGGATAATATCTCCACTCTCACCAAATAAACCCCATTCTTATTCTAATTGGCAAGACTTACCCCCAAACTTCCAAATAAAAATTAAAACTTACCCCTTAACTTCTAACTCCATAACACTTAATTAAAATAATACTTTTAAATAAATCAATAACACACCTGGTTATTACAAGATCATTCATAGAAGATCGCTCTCGACGCACGACATTCACTCTCGACCAACAGTTCACATATTGTTTTCACACACGACGCACACTGTTTTTACATTTCAAACACTTGTACTTTACATTTCGAAGTCTTTCCCTTCATTTGTATTGTAATCTTTGTACGATCGACACTCGGAACACCAAGGACATCGCCCCTGATTGGCGATCATAGTGTAGCGACGACATCCACTGTCGTCCGCAGGTTTTTTCCTCGTTGAGGTTTTTCCCGCGTCATCAAATTCTCTGTCTCATTTACATTTTTGTCTTTGTCGCACGCCTTTGTCGAAAGATTCCTTTCTTTAGTTGTTAAAGTCCACATCGACCTTAAGTTGTCCCTTTGGTGCGATTTTTGGCATTAACAGTTTGGCGCCATCCGTGGGACCTCATCTAGAGAAAATCTTCGACAAACGTGCGTTTTACTAACGGTTTCTTGGAGTTTTCTTTATTCTCTGTTGCAGAAAAATGGCAGCCCCTGGAAATCAGCAACATGTCATTGCCCAGATGTACCAGGAGCTTGAAGTCGCTCGAAATCAAATCAACGCCATGACGGAGCAAAGCCGTAGAGCAGCTGAAGAGATCGCACGGTTAAGAAATCCCTTTGGACCTCAGAATGGTCCTAGCCCATTCGTTCAGAATCCAGGCCAAGGATCGTTCGGTCAGAATGGTCCTCGACCATTCGCGCATAATCCAGGTCCAGGATCAGGTCCGTTCGCTCAAAATCAGCATCCAGGTCCGTTCGCTCAGAATCAGCATCCAGGTCCGTTCATGCAGAACCAGCAGCCGGGACCGTTCAATCCAAATCCCCAGTTCGGGACGGTTCCTCCTCAGCATATAAGGCCACCACCCATGCAGAATGGATCGCAGCCATTTCAGAATGGGTCGCAGCCGTTTCAAAATGGATCGCAGCCATTTCAGAATGGGTCGCAGCCGTTTCAGAATGGGTCGCAACCGTATTTTATTCCTTTCAACGGAGACGCCAATGGCTCATCGCATGGCAATGGCACCAGTTCAGGAATCAATCCACAAGCAGGGTCAAATCTCGACCCTAATGAACCCGTCGTCCAGCGATTGAAAATGCTAGAAGATCAGAACGAGCGCTTCCTATCTTTGCTCGCCAAGCTACCTGGGGCAGCCGTGCCCATTGATGTCGAACCTCTATCAGGATTTCAGGCGTCGCCCTTCATCGATGAGATCGCGACTGTCGACGTCCCAAAGAAATACAACGTCCCCGCCTTTACACCCAAGTATTCGGGAGTGACCGATCCAACAGCGCACGTCGCGCAGTATATGCAGCTCATGTGGATGATCTCGATCCCACACATGTATCAGGAGGTCTGTATGTGCAAAAATTTCGGTGCGACTCTCACCGGTCCTGCTCTCCAATGGTTGATCAACCTTAAACCCAAGTCCATCGAGTCGTTCGCTGAATTGGTCAACCAATTCTCCCAGCAATTCGCCAGCAGTCACAAGATGGAGAAGCAGAACAGTGACCTGTATTACGTCGTACAGAAGACCAATGAGTCTATCCGCAGTTATTTCAATCGATTCAATGTGGAGATGATCAGCATTCGCAATTGTGACGTCAAGACTGCAATTGAACTCTTCTATTAAGCTTTTCACAACACACAGACCATTAAGCTGCAGATTTCTTGTTAATCCTTTAAAGTTCTTGGTGTTCTTATTATATATCAAATACAGTAATCTTTGAGAAACATATGTTATTTACTCTTTGCTTTATTTGATATTGTGTGATCTTCTACCTTACATTATCTTTCAGTTCTTAAATACGCTTCCGCACCATACAATCTGAACCAACTGAAAGTTAAGATCATTGTTTTTAGACAAACATGAACCAACAATTGGTATCAGAGCAAACCTTGATTTTTAATATCAAGGGATCCACTCTAAAACTATGATCTTTGGTAGAAACTTGGATTTTTAACCTGTTCTTCGTATTATTCAAACAGTTTCTGTTTTTCTGCCATCTTCGATTCTTTCGAACTTTGGTAAACTTATAGAATCTGTTATTCTGGTTAAAAACACCATTTTAGTGCTCAGCTTAAAGCTTTTAAGCTTAAAAACTTCATACGAAGTATCCACTTCATACTCAGAAAAGTTTGCTATTCAAACCTTTTTCTGGATAATTTATCTATCTACAAATGACACATACAAACAACTTCCTCTCTGCTGGTTCATTAACCAAACCTCCCACTCTTCTTAGAGAAGAATACCCTCAATGGAAGATTCGAATGATTCACTTCTTTGAGGGTACTGACAAAGAATTGGTTTATTATATACGTAACCCTCCTTTCATTCCCATGATAATTGTACCTCGTGTTCCTAGCACAGACGACACACCTGAAATCCCAGAACACACGAAACCAAAGACCCAGAAAAATTGGTCTGATTCTGATTGGGCTAAATACGAAGTTGCTCAGAAAACTAAGAGAATTCTGATCATGGCCATCCCAAATGACCTTTTCCAGTCCATGGATGCATGTGAATCTGCATATGATCTATGGAAAGAACTGGTAAAACAACTAGAAGGAGGAGTCAAAACCCAGAAGAACCACAGAGCTCAATACATAAATGAATACTATGCCTTTAAAGCTCTGCCAACCGAATCTCTGCAAGCTACGTATGATAGGTTCAACTCTCTAATAAACAAGTGCAAAAAGTTCGGCATCCACAAAACCCCTGAAGAAAACAACGTTATGTTCCTGAAGTCTCTGAATGAAGAATGGCTTCAGTTACCTATGTCTCTGCAAACAAATCAAGACTTAGATTCCTGGACCCTATCAGACCTCTATGGAACATTAGCAGCACAAGAGCCTCAGGTAGCACAAGCAAAAGCCCAGATCATTGCACCTCTTGCATTGGTTGGTAAGACTACAGAGGTTAAAGAGAAACCAAAGAAAGAGGAAAGAAAGGAGAAAAAGAAGAAAATCATGATGGTAGAAAGTGAAGAAGAAGAGGAAGTAGCAGCAGAAGAAGAAACGACCCTGGCCTCGATAGCTAAATCTTTAGCTCTCTTGACTAGGGAATTCAGCAGAGGATACCAGAAGAAATCTGGTAATGAACGATATGAAAGAGATAATCGAGAAAGAGAAAGGTCAAACGACAGAAGTAGTGACAGAAATGACAGAGGAAATGACCGACAGAGGTCGGAAGACAAAGCTGGCAACACTCCACAGATTCAAGAATGTTACAAATGTGGTAAGCCAGGCCACTACGCAAATGAATGCCGAACAGAAAGAAGTGGTGACCGACAGAGGTCAGACGACAGAGCTGGAAGCTCCACACAGAACCAAGGATGCTATAACTGTGGAAAGCCAGGTCACTTTGCCAACGAATGCAGAAGCAAGTCAAATCGCCCTCAAAAGGATGCAGCTTTCTACAAAAAGAAGGCTGAATACTATGCTCAGAAGTCACTAATGGTGAACAAAGAAATCTGGGAGTCTGACACATCCTCTGACGAAGGAGAAACAAAGAATGCTCTATTCTGTGGCATGGCAGAAGTCAGCTCCGACTCCGACAGTGAGGTATCCACTTCTACCTCTAACTCTAATACTGCAGAAGATGACTTGACTAAACTTAACATTGAATACACTGAAATGAAAAAAACGGGTGAAAATATTCAGAAAAAGCTCACCTTCTATGAGAGAGAAGCTAGACTTCTCACTCAAGAAAAAGCTAAGATTTTTCAAGAAAAAGAAGAAATTGAAACAAACTGGAACATGAAATTAAATCCTTTAAAAGAAAAGATTTCTGAACTTAATTCTTCCTTGAAAACAAAGTCAAAAAAACTAATGGACGTTGAGTGCGACAGAATGAACATCCTAGCTCTTAAAAATTATTTTCAAAAGGAAAGAGAAGTCCTCTGTCAATATTTACTCAGAAGAGATCTTCAAATTAAAAAAATTCAAGATGCTCAGAAGGTGTACGAAAAAATAAACACACAAATAGGGAGACGGGGAATTGGCTTCTATGATATAGATCCTTATACCGGAACCAAAAGAAACAAGTCTCTGTCCTCTCTATTTCACATAGGAGATACAAGAAAACCTGGATTTCCAAATCTTCTCTCTGTAAGTAAAAGGCAAAAAGTCTCTGGGGAACCTCACAGGAGCAAACCTCTGAAGATGACAAATGTGTGGTTTGAAAACACAGATTTGTCACCTTCAATCTCTGTCAAAAGAGAATCCAAACCTAAGAGGTATCTGAAAACTCAAGATCAGATAGGAATCTTCAAGTTTGGTAAACCCGAGACTCAAACTCAAGTTGCATTTGTCTGCATGATGAATTCTGAAAAGAAATTATCAGCAGAGGCACCTGAGTTCAAACCAAAAATTACAGAAGAAAAACTTGTTATCTCTGAAGAAAACCTCTGTACATCTTCCAGCGATCAAGATCTCTCTGGAGAAAAATTAACAGATACTTCTGTTAACTTAGAAGATAGTTCCTTAGAAAAGGAAGAAAGTGAGTATGGCACATGTTCTGAAAGTCCAGCCTCTATCGAAAGAGAACTAAGTGACTCAACCTCTGTATATGAGGACGATTCATCCTCTGACGAATCAGAGACTGACTCTAAGTCAGAGATAGGACCTAGTGACACAGAGGTTATTAAACAAACCTCTGAAGTTCTTAACAGAACTATTCCTCCCAAGGAGAAAATCACTGGAATTCCTATCTATCCAGACTTTTTGAATATGTGCATACAAGCCAAAACCTCTCTTGAGCTTGAAAATTTCAAACAACAGAAGTTAATGTCCACTCAAATTCCAACAAGTTCAAAGATTTTAAAACCCTTAAAACCTGCTAAAGAAAAACTAACATGGCAACAGAAGGGTAAATGGACTAAAATTAACAAATCTTTTTCTTCTGTGACAGTGTAATCCACAGAAGTTCACCACAAAAGGGGAACACAGAAGGCCGCACTCAACAAAGGATTTTGCAAACAACGATCTAGTCTACATAAACCTTCTTGTAATAGAAAGTCTAATGTTAGGATAAATTGTAATGCCTCTGTGCCCCCATTTAATGTATTCAATGAAAAGTTCAAGCAAATCTCTTCGCACATTCAATACTGTCATTGCTTTGATCTTATGTTTAAATTAAACCAACACTTCAAAAGTCCACACTGTCATCTTACTGCACCTAAAGAAAATGATCAATCCAAGGGTAAGAAGAAACAAAATGTTTCTTCAACAGAAGCTAAAACAAAGACCAAGAATGCCAAGGCAAACTTGAAGACCCCTGACAAAACTGGACCCATGTGGATATGGGTACCTAAAACTCTCTAATTGTTTTGCTGAAGCAGTATGTGCCAATCTGGTATCTAGAATCCGGATGCTCAAGGCACATGACTGGCGACAGAGGTCTTCTATCCACATACAAAGAAAAGAACGATGGTGGATCTGTGACCTTTGGAGACAATAAAAAGGGGTACATCAAAGGCTACGAAGTCATAAAGAAGGAAAATATAACCGTATGCAAAGTTGCATATGTTGATGGCCTTAAACACAATCTTCTCAGTGTTAGTCAACTCTGCGATACGGGATTCGACGTAATGTTCAAAAGAACCTTTTGCTCTCTACAGAGCGAGGACACAGGACTTGAACTTCTGCGAGCCGAAAGAAGAGGAGATCTATATCTCATGAACTTCAATGCAAAGAACAAGAAAGACAAAATCTGCCTTGTTGCATGCAAAAGTGAAGAAGCCTGGTTATGGCACAACAGGTTCTGCCATTTAAACTTTCATACTCTTGATAAACTTGTAAAACTTGATCTAGTCAAAGGTCTACTAAACGTTAAATTCAATAAAGATCATCTTTGATCTGCCTGCGAAATGGGAAAACTCAAAAGAACTTCCCATAAAGGCAAAACTGATGTATCTTGCCCTAGACCTCTGTACATGCTACATGTAGACCTCTGCGGTCTAATATCTACACAGAGTCTAGGTGGCAAGAAATATCTACTTGTTTTGATCGATGAATTCTCAAGATTTACATGGGTTGAATTTGTCAGAAAGAAATCAGATGTTCCAAACATACTGATAAATTTAATGAAAAGAATCCAAGTTCTGTATGAGTGCAGGATTCAGAAACTGAGAAGCGACAATGGCACAGAATTCAAAAACTCTGTCATTGAAGCCTATCTTACAAAAGAAGGAATTTCACAGAACTTCTCTGCTGCACGCACCCCACAACAAAATGGCGTGGTCGAACGAAAGAATCGCACGCTTGTGGAGGCCGCCAGAACTATGCTAACCGCATGTGGATTACCAATGACATTTTAGGCAGAAGCAGTATCAACCATTTGCTATACCCAAAATCGATCAACCATCGTAAAGAGACACATCAAAACACCATATCATTTGATCAACAAAAGACGACCAAACATCAAGTTCTTCCATGTATTTGGATGCAAGTGCTTCGTCTTAAATGACAGAGAAGCAAGAGGAAAGTTTGAAGTAAAGGCAGATGAAGGCAAGTTCATAGGATACTCTGCAACTTCCAAGGCCTACAGAGTTTATCTTCTGCGGTCTAGAACGATTGTAGAAAGCATAAATGTTTCTTTTGACGACACCTTCCAAAAGACTTCTGAACAAATCAGTTCAGAACTCGGTCTAAAAGGGGAATCCTCTGGCATCTCAAAAACCCGAGAAGAAGACTTAAATCTTCTATTTCAAGAGATGTTCCATGACGACATTGATCCCTCTGCTGGATCCATCAGAGCCTCTGGAGAATCACCTTCTGCCAGCCAGAACGAAATAGGTATCTCTCTAACAGGTCCCTTAAACAATTCATCTTCCTCTGTAAATCTTACAGATGCAAATGCCGAGGGGGAGCCAACAGAAGATGATACAACAAGGAAAACAACCACAGAAGCTACTGAAGAACCAACTCCAGAAACCACAGAGGAACCAATAACAGAGGAACAAGAAGACTCAGACTATACTTCCTCAGAGGAACAAACACCACCAGTCATTCCAATCATTCCACAATCTGTAGGATCAAGCACGAAAGCAAAATCTACGACAGAGGCTACACCAGAACAACAATTAGAAACCTCTGAAGAACAACTTGATGAAATCGATGATCATCTCCCAAGAAAAACAAAGTGGACAAAGAGCCATCCTCCAAGTCTTATAATCGGTGAACCTTCTGAAAAGGTAAAAACAAGATCTGTCACTGCTAACTTTTGTTTCTTTACAAAATTTATTAGTGTGATCGAGCCAAAAAGGATCTCTAAAGCCCTTGACGACCCAAACTGGGTAGATGCTATGCAAGAAGAGCTTCTACAGTTTGAGCGAAACAAAGTTTGGACTTTAGTTCCTCTGCCACGAGGAAAACAAGCCATAGGGACTAAATGGGTCTTCAGAAATAAGAAGGATGAAGATGGAGTGGTCATAAGAAATAAAGCAAGATTGGTGGCCAAGGGATATCGCCAAGAAGAAGGCATAGATTACGATGAAACTTTTGCCCCTGTCGCACGGCTCGAAGCCATAAGAATCTTCTTAGCCTTCGCAGCCCACAGAGGTTTTAAAGTATTTCAAATGGACGTAAAATCTGCTTTTCTAAATGGCGAAATCCAAGAAGAAGTATACGTCCAACAGCCACCAGGGTTTGAAAGCTCTAAGTACCCAAAATACGTGTACTACCTCGACAAAGCTCTGTATGGGCTGAAACAGGCTCCAAGAGCATGGTACGAAAGACTTTCTACCTTTCTTATTGATAATGGTTACGACAGAGGTACGACGGATACCACTTTGTTTTATAAACGAAAAAGTGATGAAATTATGCTTGTACAAATATATGTGGACGACATAATTTTTGGGTCTACAAATTCAGAAGAGTGCAAAAAGTTTGAAAAACTCATGCAGAGTGAGTTTGAAATGAGTATGATGGGAGAATTAACTTTCTTCCTCGGACTCCAAGTAAAACAATCATCAGAGGGAATTTTCATAAATCAAGCTAAATATGTCTCTAACATACTTTCAAAATACAGTCTCTCTGATGCCTCTGTAATGAGAACTCCAATGGCCACAGGAAATAAGGTAGACTCAGATCCAAAGGGCATACCTATAGAGTGCACACTCTACAGAGGAATGATTGGGTCTTTGTTATACTTGACTGCAAGTAGACCTGACATAATGCATGCCACATGTCTCTGTGCAAGATATCAAGCTAACCCGAAGGAATCCCATTATAATGCTGTAAAGAGGATTGTTAGACAACCTAGGGGGGGGTAAGGTTGTATTTAAAATCTTTTACTTTCAAAAATTCTTTTACAAATAAATACAGTACTGAAACAGTATAAATAAATCAGAGTATAAACAAATAAATATACAACAATTATATAAACAGATATAATTTAAATGCACAGAGATTATATAAATAAATATAAATGCAAAGCAGTTTATATAAATAAATATAATATAGCACAGCGGAATAAATAAAGAGATAAGGGATAGAGATACTTGACACAGAGATTTACTGATTTACCACCAACTGTGATAAACCAGCAGCCGAGACACTTCCCGACACGATCCAAAAAATGTATTCTTTACGGTAGAATACAAACCAAATACAGAGCAAAGTAAACGGTTCTCTAAGCCTCAGCTTATTGAGATATACAGGATCACACACCCGTTATTCAAATACTTACAAGAGGAGTATAACTCACAATGGGTAATCACTCTTGTATAATATCTCACACTTGGATATTTTATAAAAAAATGTTTTATAAAATATATATATTAATTGAGTGAGAGAGCTGAGAAATGGTTGCTGCTTGTTGTGTTGTGTTGTTTTACTGTTCTTCACCAGCATGCATATAAATACCAAGGAAGCTCCAACGGATATATGAGGTGGCGGTATACCGCCAAAAGCATGCGGTATACCGCCGTCAGAAAAGGTGACTGACACACCAACGGCTACATGCAAAGTTGACAGGAAAACGTACCCGCGGTATACCGGCTGTACCGCCGCGGTATACCGGCCGTACGAAACAGTAACTTCAACCAATCAGAATTGCACACGGACTGCCGCGGTATACCGGCTGAACACCCGCGGTATACCGGCAAAAGTGTACCCGCGGTATACCGCCGTCAGAAAAGACAGCTTCCAGGACTGCAACCAAATCTTGCTGAATCTTCTCAAAACCTTATTAAAAATAATTGTTGGGTTTTTAGAAATATCCAAGTGGTATATTATTTTAGGGTGTTTATCATTATTAGTTATAAACAATAATGACGACGTAAACACTTCCGTCTTGAACCCTTCAGATTAAATCTTCGTGTTCTTCAACAACTGCACACTTGGATTAAATTGTTAGATAAACAATAATACGGTGTGTTTGTAATCATCAAAATAAATATATATAAATATATAGAGATGTGGTACACTTGCACCAACAATCTCCCCCTTTTTGATGATGACAAACACAACCGCTAAGCAAGAGCATGTGCGGTTTCTCTCCCCCGTTTGTCGAAGCAAAAAGGGTCAAGAAAGACGGTATGCTTCCCCTCGAGAGATGCTCCCCCTCAAAATATGCATATAATTGAGGTAGCATAAACTCATGGGTAAATATAATAAAACGCTCCCCCTCAAATTAATAACGATATCAATTTGATTTTATAAAATTTGAGGGATAAAATAAAATGCAAAAAGCAATAGAGACAAAGATATACAAACCAATACGAAACACTTGCACCAAAACGGATCTTAAGGCTTCAATTTTCGGTTAATTTTATGTGATTTAAAAAAAATCACCACGTATTATGACCTCGTCAGGTAACCACGTATTATAACCTCGGCAGGTAACCACGTATTATAACCTCGGCAGGTAACCACGTATTATAACCTCGGCAGGTAACCACGTATTATAACCTCGGCAGGTAACCACGTATTATAACCTCGGCAGGTAACCACGTATTATAACCTCGGCAGGTAACCACGTATTATAACCTCGGCAGGTAACCACGTATTATAACCTCGTCAGGAAACACCTACAAAAGGCAAAGAAAATATTTCGTGGTACCCTTTTCTTATGGGTCCTTTTAACAGTTAGTATAAAACATAAACTGCAAAAAAATATGTTGTCGACATAAAACAAACACGACAAACATACAAAACCATAAAAATGGTTTAAAACCATAAACGCATTCCACCCGGATTATCAACATTAAACATTCCTTTCGGAATCCATTTTCTAACCATTTTAATTTTGCGATTGTATTTATCATACACATAAAATGAAGCATTTATATTCGCATTAGGTCTAGAAAAATTACTATTATACATACGAGCATACGGTTTCCTCCCATAATTCACATTTTTCATTTTTGACATATATGGAGGTTTTCTCGTATCAACTTTAGGAGATGCAAAAAATCTTTTAATGGGTTTACACGAACATTTATCAACACATGTATCGGAACCAATGCCTTTTCGGCAATTTATACGATTAGGCATATTTAGCATTTTAAGCACTTTATCATTGCTATTTTGAAATGCATTAGCTAACAGATTATCTTTTTCATATAAATCGCATTTAGCTTTTAAACATGCATTATCATTTTCAAGTATATCGCATTTTGTACATAAAATATTTTCACATGTTCTTTTCTCTAAACATGCAATTTTATCATTTAAGACAATGCAAGATTTGCAAATATCTTTTTCACTTAATTTATTTTCTAATTTAGTGATAACATCTAAATCATGAGCAGATTTTTGTTTACCGTCATCTATTTCCTTTTTATATGTGGATACGGTTTCTTTTAAATTAGAGATTTCATCTTTATACCTATTTGCAAGAGCGGCCATATCATGAAATGATTTATATAATTCGTCAAGATTATTTTCATCGTCACTATAATAATTATCACAATTATTTTTAGAGGAATATGATGAAGATACCTCATTATCATGGTCGGCCATGAAACAAAAATTTTTGGTCTCATTTATGCTTGCGCTCAACGCGCCTCCAACCAAAGCTTTTGGTGTGTTGATTTGTTTTGCTCGATTCGGACACATACTTGCATAGTGATCCTTGTCACCACACACATAGCAAAAGCCTTTCTTTTTATTGGCTTTTTCATCGTCGCTAGATTCGTCATAATTGTCTTCACTTTTGTGGACGTTGCGACTTTGGTTTTTACCACCACGACGGTAGTCTTCATTTTCTTGAAACCTATCAATATTAGTAAACTTTTTGTTAGATAAAAGTTTAGAAAGTTTTCTTACCAACTTGACTAAATCGTCAAGATTTTCGGGTTCATCATCGGATGAACTTGCATCTTCCTCCTCTTCCTTTTCTTTTGAGGCAACGACCTTGAGAGCGATGGATTTCTTTTTGACTTGCTCTCGGACTTGATTTCTTTTTAGTGCAATTTCGTGCACTTTAAGATTGCCGATGAGATCATCGAGCTTCATAGTTGCGAGATCTCGGGAGTCTTCCAAGGATGTGATTTTTGCCATCCACTCCGAAGGAAGTGCTCGAAGAATTTTCCTTACATAGTCTTCGTTTGGATAAGTGCGACCTAATCCCTTCAAAGTAGTCATGATGAGGTTAAAACGTTTAAACATTGAGTCGATTGACTCATCTTTTGACATTTCAAATAATTCATAATCATGAACTAAAATGTTTATTTTAGAACTTTTAACTTGAGTATTTCCACGATGAGTGTCACTCAAGCTTTGCCAGATTTGATTAGCAGTTTTACAGGTATATACTCTTTCTATTTCATCGGAAGTTAAAGCAGCATATAATATATTTTTAGCCTCAAAATTTAAACAGAAAAGAGATTCTTCAGCGGGAGTCCAGTCCTTAACAGGTTTATCAACAATAACATTATTTTTTATAATAGTAGGGTTAAAATTCCCATTTTCTATAATATCCCAAATTTTTTGACTTTTGCCACGAACGTGACATTCAAATAGCTCGGCCCAAATGCCAAACTTTTCAGTATCTATCAAAGGAGTTTTAGAGAACACAAAATTAGTTTGTTGAGCCATTTAAAAAAAAATTAAAGAAATGACTTTAAAAATTTAAACAGAAAATTTTTGAAAGCCCCGCTCTGATACCAAATGTTAGACAACCTAGGGGGGGGGTAAGGTTGTATTTAAAATCTTTTACTTTCAAAAATTCTTTTACAAATAAATACAGTACTGAAACAGTATAAATAAATCAGAGTATAAACAAATAAATATACAACAATTATATAAACAGATATAATTTAAATGCACAGAGATTATATAAATAAATATAAATGCAAAGCAGTTTATATAAATAAATATAATATAGCACAGCGGAATAAATAAAGAGATAAGGGATAGAGATACTTGACACAGAGATTTACTGATTTACCACCAACTGTGATAAACCAGCAGCCGAGACACTTCCCGACACGATCCAAAAAATGTATTCTTTACGGTAGAATACAAACCAAATACAGAGCAAAGTAAACGGTTCTCTAAGCCTCAGCTTATTGAGATATACAGGATCACACACCCGTTATTCAAATACTTACAAGAGGAGTATAACTCACAATGGGTAATCACTCTTGTATAATATCTCACACTTGGATATTTTATAAAAAAATGTTTTATAAAATATATATATTAATTGAGTGAGAGAGCTGAGAAATGGTTGCTGCTTGTTGTGTTGTGTTGTTTTACTGTTCTTCACCAGCATGCATATAAATACCAAGGAAGCTCCAACGGATATATGAGGTGGCGGTATACCGCCAAAAGCATGCGGTATACCGCCGTCAGAAAAGGTGACTGACACACCAACGGCTACATGCAAAGTTGACAGGAAAACGTACCCGCGGTATACCGGCTGTACCGCCGCGGTATACCGGCCGTACGAAACAGTAACTTCAACCAATCAGAATTGCACACGGACTGCCGCGGTATACCGGCTGAACACCCGCGGTATACCGGCAAAAGTGTACCCGCGGTATACCGCCGTCAGAAAAGACAGCTTCCAGGACTGCAACCAAATCTTGCTGAATCTTCTCAAAACCTTATTAAAAATAATTGTTGGGTTTTTAGAAATATCCAAGTGGTATATTATTTTAGGGTGTTTATCATTATTAGTTATAAACAATAATGACGACGTAAACACTTCCGTCTTGAACCCTTCAGATTAAATCTTCGTGTTCTTCAACAACTGCACACTTGGATTAAATTGTTAGATAAACAATAATACGGTGTGTTTGTAATCATCAAAATAAATATATATAAATATATAGAGATGTGGTACACTTGCACCAACAAGGATCTTCAGATACCTCAAAGTGACCAAAAATCTTGGCCTCTGGTATCCGAAAAACTCTGGTTTTGGTCTTAAAGCTTATACAGATTCAGATTATGGAGGCTGCAAGCTCGACAGAAAGAGTACCTCTGGGAGGTGTCAATTCCTAGGTGGTAAACTAGTCAGCTGGACCTCTAAGAAGCAGAACTGCGTATCCACATCTACAGCAGAAGCCAAATACGTTGATGCTGCTAGTTGTTGCTCCCAGGTTCTGTGGATGAAGACTCAGCTTAAGGACTTCCTGAACCTCCCTCTCTCTCTCTCTCTATATATATATATATATATATATATATATGATCAAGTTCAGGGTAATTCTAAAAAAAACAGAAAATCGAAAAACATCGTGATAGCTAAACGCACCCTATATACATTTCATATATAAAACATATTCTTTTAATTTTTCCACACATAAGAAAGCTTAATTTTAACGATATAAGGCCATCCGTAATGCATTCGGGCTCGGGCTCGGGCTAGGGAGCGGGTAGGGCGGGCTCGAGCGGGCTCCGGTACGGGGTGGGCAGACATCCGGCTCGGGCTTGGCATGCGGGTTTGAAAACCCGAGAAACTCGAGGGCTTTGTTTGTTTTTTAATTTTTTTTTAAAATTTTGAAAATAAATAAACTCCAACGGCTAGCAACGGCTATATTTATATTTATTTTTTTTAATTTTTTTTTCAATTTAATCACACTATATATATTAATCCAAACCTCTTATTATTTCACACCAAAATCTCTCAAACTCTCTCAAATTTCATCATGAATCCAAACAAAACACCTACATCCCGTCGTAACCGACCGGATACACCGCAACCACAAGAAGTCCCGGAGCTTGGTTTCCAAGCGTTTTCACAACAAGATTATCATCCGCAATTTTCGCAACAATTTCCGCCACAATTTTCGCAACAATTTTTCCAACAATTTCCCCAACAATTTCCTTACCAATTTACACGTCCCGGTTTGATTCAACAAGGTTTTACTCCGGCCAACTACAATCTTCCTTCACCCGCAATCGATCTCGACGACGACATTGTTCCGGAAACCCAACATTCTAGCCCGCACACACCACAATCCATCTACACACAACAATCTATCCCGGAACCATCAAACCCGACACCAACGAGAAAAGGAAAAAACAAACAATATGAAAATAGAGCCGCCAAACAGATGTGGAGTAAAGACGAGGAACTCGCGTTAGTGTCGGCGTGGGTTGACGTTTCGGAGGACCCCGTTGTCGGTAACGCACAAACCGGTGGTAATATTTTTATTGTTATTATTATTATTATTAATATTATTAATATTATTATTATTCTTGTTAATATTCTTATACTTGAATTTACATAAATGTAGAAAGTTTTTGGACCCGAATCGGGCAAGTGTTCTTTAGTTTTATGGGTCGCGGAAATTATAGAACAACTCATCAACTCAACACCAAGTTCAACGACCTCAATAAAAGAATAAATTCTTTTGGCGGCATCTACAACAACTTGGTCACTAATAGATCAAGCGGAATGAGTGAGGCCGACATTTCACGAACGGCACACGAACGGTACCGAGCACAACTTGGGTTTACTTTCACTCACGAACAAGCTTGGGAAGTCCTAAAAAAATGTCCAAAATGGGGAGTCGTTGCAACGATGACGACAACTTCATCGCGGGGTTCAAAACGTACCAAACCTTCCGATGATGACGATGAAGACGTCAACGAGGTCGAGCAACTTCAACGACCCATCGGGAGAAACAAGACAAAAAAACATCAACGAGTAATACGAGTGGGTCGAATACGAACGAAAGTGTTACTCAGTTGTTGACGAAGTTCAACGAGAAGATTGATGATACAATGGAGTACAAAATGAAAAAACTCGAACTCGAACGAGATAAGTTGGAACTCGAACAATAAATCGAACGAGAAAAACGATTTGATAAAGACTTCGAGTTTTTCATAACCCCGCATGATCACCTTACGGGAGATATTTTGAGGGCTACTTTGGCGAAGAAAGAGAGAATTAGAAAATTACATAATTTTGGGTAATTTTGTATTTTGTAATTTTTATTTTTTTAGTGTTTTGTATTTTGTAATTTTTATTTTTAATGAATGATATGAATTTTTATTTTTATTATTTATCTTATTTTTATTTATTAAAAAATATATAAATATTTTTATTTTGTTAAATAATTAAATGTATAAATAAAAGAATTAAAAAAAATGAGGTGACAAGAGGGCTTGAGGGTTCCGGCACGCCACTTTAGGGCTTGAGGGTTTGAGGAGAGGGTTAGGAGAAAAGCTGATGTGACGCTGATGTGACGCTTGAAGGCTTGAGGGTTGGAATACGGATGGCCTAAGGCGATATTGTATGAAACACTATATGTTTCCTGTAGTGTTTTTTGTATTATGAACTAACACTAAAAACTAATGGGGAGTGCTAATGGCACCCCAAAAAAGGGTGTTGAATGCATTAAATTCCGCACCAATCATTTTTTGAATGCATTAATTTCCGCATCAATCATTTTTTATTTAAATATATATATATATATATATATATATATATATTAGAAATATAAAAATATATATATTGTTATTATTTTTGTTTATATATATATATATATATATATATATTACTTATATATATTGTTATTTTTTTGTTATATACATATTAGAAATATATATATATATATATAGTTATTCTTTTTTGTACATTTTACGTTCTTATCTATATTTATCTAATATACTCCATTATAACCATTCATCAAAACCTTCAAAATGAGCACAAATGTTATGGGTTTGAAGACCCCACTATCGAGACTTGTATTTTTCAAGTTTTTTGACCAATTAACCATATTGACCTTTAATTTTATACATTTGATATGCGATCTAAAAGCGAATAAATATGAACATAAAACAAAATTATTTTTTCGAATTCTCGACTTTAGATTCAAGATACTTCGCGCCGCATCACGTTTGTATTCGTCTCATCAATTCTTTCGAAATGAGTCCAATATGATTAAATCAAAAAATATTCAATATTAGGCTCATTTCGAAGATATTGACGAGGCGAATACAATGATATATTTTGTAATAAAAAATATATTTTTAATATATTTTAGTTTATATACGATTATTTATGTTAATATGATAAGGGTATAAAATGAAAAATGATAAAGTAAGGGATTAAAAGTAATATAATAACTAATTATAAGGACCAAAAATGTAAATATATAATATGTTCAAATGAAACAGTGCATGCATGTGAACCTACATTTGATTTGATGTATTTGGCCAAATGAAACAGTGCATGCATGTGAACCTACATCTCCTACATTTGATTCTATAAAGGTGATGAAAATGTATGTGAACCTACATCTCCTACATTTCCTGGTGTACATCGAGAGAGAACAGCGAGAGAAAGAACAAGAAGTCCAACAGCTCTAGTTGAACAGCGAGAGAACGAACAAATGCAATACTTGAACAAAGGTCATCCTATCCCAATTGATTCAATTGATGTATTTTGGACGACGCTTGATGTATCACCGTGCCAATCTTTACAAGATGATGACGTAGGTTGTGAAGCTGAAGTCCAAAAGTTTACTGAGGAATTTAACAAGCAATCGAGATCTGGTAAGTTCAGTTTTCTAAGGAAGATAAAAGAGATAGCCAGTGCATCAAAAACATGGGTTCGTGAACCTGTTGTTAACAAGACTACTCGTGGACGTACTTGCCGCTTAGGTCCACTCCGCCTGGAATAGGTGTCTTGATTGCTTCAAAGTATAATGTGATATTACACGTTATAAATATGGCAGGCTGTGTGACGTACTTGCCGCTTAGGTCCACTCCGCCAGCGTGGTATCAACATGTTGTTTTTACAATTGGGTACGTTAATGGTAACCATTATGTGAAATTAGATATGGTAGAAGGATACCCGTTCCCTACTATAACTCAATATTTTTTCCACTACAGTTATCAATGTGCTTCAGGATGGGCTACCCCGTATTCAGATAGAATACAGAAGTACCAACGACTTTTACGTGTTAATTGTACTACGGATAATGTTATTTTAGAATAATCGAATGTAATATAGATTATTTTATGTTCTATTTATATGTTAAATCGCAATGTTTATGTTTTATTTTTATAATTATATAATTATTAAAAACTAGTAATATAAATATTTATAAATATTTATTTATTTTTAAATAAAATCAAAAAGTAAAACAAAAAATATATAATACAAATAAATAAATAAAATAAAAAAATAAAAGACAATAAAAAGGCAAAAAACAAAAAAAATCATAAATATTAATCATTAGGTAATCATGGGTGTAAATAGCCCTTTTTGGGTGCCATTAACCTCCCCTAAACTAATTTGTAAGTATATAATATTCTTTTATGAGATAAATATATTAAAGCAAGGTTTTTGGATTAAGGAATAGTATATTTGAAGCAGCTGTAATTCGGTTATTGATTGGGATAAAATATTTGAAGTGGGTGGGTGGGTATTATTCGTTAATGGTAATTTTATCCAAAACCGAAAGGTTTTTACCGCCAAGTGCCCAACCACATCCAGCTCATCATTCCCCAAGCCGCCAAAAACCTTATAAATACCCTCTTCATCTCCTTCCCATTTAATTCACATAAACCACATTCAACCTTCATTCCACATCATATACCATGGAATCTGCTGCCGTTAATATGAAAAACGATAAGCAGCAGCCACCCCGAGCACCCTTGCAGTTGCAGCGCCATGATCAACCACCCCCACAAAGACCCATGTGGCAGATTATAATGGTGGCCGCCATCGCCGCCGGTGTCCAGTTCGGATGGGCTCTCCAACTCTCTCTCTTAACCCCTTATGTTCAGCTAATCGGTGTTCCCCATACCTGGTCCTCCTTCATCTGGCTCTGTGGTCCGATCTCCGGTATGATCGTTCAACCAGTCGTCGGCTACTACAGCGACCGCTGCACTTCCCGCTTTGGTCGCCGCCGTCCCTTCATTGCCGGCGGAGCCTTTCTTGTCGCCATCGCCGTTTTCCTCATCGGCTACGCAGCCGACATTGGTGTCTCCTCCGGCGACAAAATCGGCGCCAAATCAAAACCCAGAGCCATCGCCGTGTTCGTCGTCGGCTTCTGGATCCTCGACGTGGCGAACAACACGCTTCAAGGTCCATGCCGTGCCTTGTTAGCTGACTTAGCCGGGTCGAATTCAAGTCGGATCCGAACCGGAAACGCCATGTTTGCTTTCTTCATGGGTGTCGGCAACGTTCTCGGTTACGCCGCCGGTTCTTACACTCACCTCTACAGAATCGTTCCCTTTACTAAAACAGCCGCCTGTGATGTCTACTGCGCTAACTTAAAAACTTGTTTTTTTATATCCATCGCACTTTTGGTAATAATAACCGTGGTGGCTTTAACCACCGTGTCGGAGGACGTTTTCGTGCCGGAAGTCGTTGACAACGCCGAGAAATCAACCGGAAAACAGTTGGTGTTCTTTGGGGAAATGTATGGTGCACTGAAGGAGTTGTCACGTCCGATGTGGATCCTTTTATTGGTGACGTGTCTTAACTGGATTGCATGGTTTCCGTTTTTGCTTTTTGACACTGATTGGATGGGTAAGGAGGTGTACGGCGGTAAGGTCGGAGAAGGGCAGTTGTACAACCGTGGTGTTCGTGCTGGAGCTTTGGGTTTGATGCTTAACTCAGTTGTTTCTGGTATTGCTTCTCTTTGTATCGAGCATTTGGCTCGTTGGATTGGTGGTGTGAAACGGTTATGGGGTGGAGTTAATTTTCTTCTTGCTGTGTGTTTGGCGATGACGGTTTTGGTAACGAAGATGGCGGAGAGTTCGAGGGAGTTCACGACGTTGCCGGATGGAACCACCACTGCTCTGCCGCCGAACTCCGGTGTGAAGGCCGGAGCTTTGACTATATTTGCCATCCTCGGTGCTCCACTCGCGGTCAGTAATTCTATTACAAACACTTGTCTTAAATCCCATAAGACCTGCAACCCTGGTAACAAAAATATAATTAATAAAACCACTGAAAGTTATATAACGTTAGACCATCTTCAATAAACCTTCTATTTTACTCTTTATCTCTATTTTACTCTCTAAATCGTCTTTAATGAACTTTTTATTTCACTTTCTATCTCTATATTATTATCTAAATCCTCTCCAATGAACCCTCTATTTTATTCTCTAAAATAGAGAAATAAATAGTAACTCTCTCTATATAGAGAGTTACTATTCAGACTCTCTATATTTTTTCTAACTTTTTGATAATTACAAAATATTCCTTCAATTTTTTAGATTTTTGTATTTTTTTTATTTGTTGTCTAATACCAATTTTAATAAACTAGAATTATATTTATATTTAAGTTTTAATATGATAAAGTTAATAAATAAAAGATTATTGTGAAAATAAAAAAAGTACAAGGATGGATGCAATTTTTAAAGTTAATAAATATAATGATATTATTGAAAATATATGTAATCATAATAAAAGAGAATATAATTTAAATATTCTTTTTAATAGTAGAAAATAGAGTAATACATTAGAGAACACATAACACATTTTTTATTTTTTATTCTATAATAAAGACTAAAATAGAGAAACACATTAGAGATGCCGTTACATTATAAAAAATTAATAAATTAATATTCTCTTTTTCCGGAAAGAAATAACGTTTTCGGTTTTGGTTTTTGTTTTTCAATAGTTTTATATATTCAAGTTAATTTGTTTGTTAGTATTAATTGCAATAAATTCAAAATTAATAACATCGAATTCAAAACTTACTTAATTTTATGTTTTAAAAAAATATTTTTGTGATTTTTTTTAATTTTAAGAATATATTCCTCGAATAAAAGTATATATGAAAAAATAATTATTCTAAGGAATCAAAATTAATTTATCAACGACTAAATAGATTTAATTTAGTATTATTCAAACAGATGAGATGATTTCCATACGTTTTCTTCTTTCTTTTTAACAAATTATTTATTTAAATTATAATTTAGCAAAAAGCCCAATCTTAACCTCGCTTCTATGTTCTATAATTCAGGTGACTTTCAGTGTTCCTTGCGCTCTTGCCTCAATATTTTGTAACAATTCCGGAGCTGGACAAGGTAAAGTTAAACTGTCTTTTGTATTTTCCTTTGTTATTTGGATGAAAGAAACAAGTAGAAACAAAAAACACACAAACCCAAATGATTATTAATTATATGAGCATCTGATTCCGATCCAATAATCAGAAGATGCAAAGCTCTGATAGTTTTTTTTCATCTTTATTTTTAATCCAACTTTTATTTATGCTCATCTTATAGGTCTGTCACTTGGTGTACTGAATCTTGCAATCGTCATACCCCAGGTACATATTCTTATTCTAAATCGTTTCCATAATTCCAATGATAACATTTTAAATATTTCCTTTTACAAATATCTTTATAAAATTAACAAAGTGGGGGTTTTCAAACTTTTGAGAGATTTTAACATCATTTTGAATGCATTCAAAATTCCCATAAAGAATTTGTACTTTTGTTACAAAAGTCCAATTGTAAGTTGTAACTTTGTGTGGAATTTAAAACTAAATGGACCCAATTGATGGATGTCTCTTGATTTATGACCAAACGACACAAGTATTCTAGAGACTTGTAGTCTTACTAGCTAAAATTGGACTCATATACGACTTGGTCACCACAATATTCCAAAAGAAATTATGTATGTGAATTGCATATGCATCTAAAACCCTAGAACTTTTAAAGAGACGTTTTTTGACCATCAAGTGCAAGCATGCTACATTGCTTTCTCATCATTGACTAAAACCAAAACACACACACACACACACACCATTATTTGACTTCCATTGGACTAACATGGTATGGGAGGTGCTTGGTCCCACACCTATAAATTTTGGGACCCCCCCCAACTTGTCACAATTCCACATGGCCAAAGCATGAGGTATATATGCATTCGAAATTAATATCCAAATAAAACGATTTTTGTTCGGGTTTTAATCTTAAATAAAACTTATTTTTGTGTTTATGACAAGAAAATCTCAAATAAGAAAGTTAATCTATATTTTTTTTCCCAATGATGAATTTTGGTTAACAAAGTTATGATACATTTTCCTAGATTGCCATAAAATTATATTATATTATTGTGTTCTTCATATCACATCAAAGTTGTATTATGTTTTTAAAATCAGGTTTTGAAAGTAGATTTCATATAATAGGGACCAAAACAAAGTATGTTTTCTTTTGATATTTTGGTCATGTATATGTGCCTTGAATTGTGTCGATTGACTAAAGACCACTATTTTAAAGCTCACTATTTATCATCATTACATTTGGTCGGAACTTGATCGGATTATTTTGTTTCTAATTACAGATGGTGGTATCGGTACTAAGTGGACCATGGGACGCAATGTTCGGTGGTGGCAACTTACCAGCATTTGTGGTGGGAGCAATTGCGGCCGCCGCAAGTGGAATTTTTGCATTCACTATGCTTCCTACACCACCTCCCGATGTCGTACTTGCAAAGGTTTCCGGAGGCGGGATGCATTAGAGTAAAAAACACCATAACTCGATCGAAAGGTCCCAATTGTGTCAAATTGGGACATTTAGGATGAAAAAAGTTGTATTTTGATTTGGATGTTGGATTTGTGCATATATGCTAAGCATGATGCAGAAATCATTAGTGATTCCCGCATATGTGATGTTTGTGTTTAAGAGAATGTATGCCATTCCTCCATTATTTGTGTGAGACACCCCTTCATGCTTGATGGGATCGAGTCTTTTGCTTTATTCATGTATACAACTATATGTTTTTAGTTGGTTCAAGAATAAAACTCAAAGTGGTTTTCATGTATTAAAATATAACAAGTGGTTTTTGATTCAACTGATAATGTAAATCTGATTGTTGTAGGTTTGATATTATATATTGTTCTAATAATAAGACTTTGCATTTTGTTGGTTTGACCTTCCATTCTCAGAACCCCATATATAATACCGGGCCATTGAAAAAAAATAACGGACAAGGTTTCTTGTCATTGACAATCATTAACTCTAATGACAATATGTTACAAAAAAGGCACAAAATAAGTTGTTTTTAGCACACTTGGATAGTATTGCTCAAAAAGAACCGTTGTGCATGCAACCTCTCATCTAAAGTCTTGATCGTTTCTATAATGTATAATGCTCTTGTACATAATCTATAATAAGTCGTTCAATTGAAAGATTAGCATATAGGAGGTTACCAATTGTTCGTTACATTAAGTTATATATATATATATATATGTATGTATATCAATAAACTCTAGCTTAATTCTAGGGTTGAATTCTTGCTTAGATCTCAACTTTTGTGCGTGTTTTCAAAGGGATATAGAGCTCTTAACAACAATCAGCATCACGGTAAACGAAGTCAACAAAATTGTAGGTGAGGTTGCTCGTCGAACAAGAAAGATAGAAAAAGAAAAGAAAAAAAGAGTAGAAGATTATTTTATACGGTCGTGTTTGGTGCTTCAATAAAAAAATTAGCCATCAGGAAAAAGACTTGAACGAGACTAGCCAGTAGGAAAATTTAACCTCTAAATTAGAGACTTAAGTAGAAGGAATTGAAGATTTGCAATCGTAATCGAAAATCGGCAAATATAGTAGATAGAGGAATAATTGCGGCATTGGGCTAAATTGTTAAAACGTTATATTGCTCAAATGGGCTAAAATAAGAGGTAGTAGGCCGCAACAATTAAAGCTACAACATGAGCTAAAAACCAAAATACATATATAATTAAGAAAATGCTAAAACATATACAATTGGGCACAAAAAGAGTTTGAAGGCCCCAAAAATTTTGGGGGTACTGTTCGAAATCTCACAATGGTACACCCTCCTGCACGACCATGTTATAAGAGAAATACAATTGTTTTTTTTCTCTTTGAAAATAATCTTAGGTGGTGCATAGAACGCCTCGATGGATAAGCAAGATATGAAATATAAATCTTCTAAAAGTTAATCATGAATGTCATTGTTTAAAGATCGCGATAACGTGATTCCAATCAGATAAAAGTTATAGTAAACTACAAATTTGGTCCTTGTTGTTTGTCGGTTATAACACTTTTTATCATTATATTTTCGAAAAGACAAGATGATCATCGTGGTTTTCAGAAGCACTCAAATTTGGTCCATCCCTCCAACGACCGTTAAAAATGTGTTAAATAAGGGACATTTTAGACTTTCTGCATTTTTCTGTTATTGTACGTAACGATTATATATATATATATCTATACTACATATATAAGCATTCTAACCAAATATCTTAAAGACAACTCTTTAAACATAAGGTACCATCATTTTATGCATAAAATCTGAAAATCTCTTAATAACCACCTATAAAGCAAAACTTACAACTCTCTCAAGCAAGGGTACTAAACCCATACCGCCAAAAATGAGTTGTTCACTTACCTTATCCTTCACAGCCATACCAACAACTCTTTCACGTTGCCTGCGACTGTAAATGTTTGGGAAGCTTCACATGGGAAAGCTGGTTTGGGAAGCTTTCACACGCCAAAGACTGATTTATTTCCCCCACAGCCATACTTCTTCTACCATACTTCCAGTACTTCTTCTCCTTCTTCTTCTTGCACTCTATGTTGCATATAAATTAAGAGGCATGAGTTCAAAGATAAATCACTTCTCCGGAAACCAACAACAGCCACTAATCAGGTATATGTTTTGTACTCCTTTCCTGTAAATTAGATATGTTTTAGGGTTTCTAATCTCAATCTTTGATGCCCCAAATCGATACATTAGGTCTAAATGTTTCCAATATTGAGTATTGTTTAGTTTCTTGCTGTGATGCGTCTCTGATTTTAGAATGTGAGACTTGAATAATTTGAAGATTTTGAATTTCTTTGTTGTCCCATTGAAGATTGATCTTTTATATTTATGAATTTATCACTAATATCACTCAAGTAGAAGTCACAAAATGGAAGGAGATGTTGCTAAACTTGATAAAACCGGGTTCACAGAATGTTATCCAACAGTTTGACTAAAACCTTACATAATGAGGATTGCTTTTAGTGATGGCATTGGAGGGCTCTTATTTGGCCATGACACTGGTAAAATTTTTGTTACAGTTATTGTTCTTGTCTTTCAAGTTTTTTTAATATGTTTATGTTGATGAATTTACTCCAAAAAAACAGGTGTTATTTCGGGTGCTTTAGTCAACATTCGTGATGATTTCAAAGATGTATAGAAGCATACATGGTTGTAGATATATACTCTGATTGTCCAATGTGAAACAACCATCTTCCTGTTTCTTTTTTGAGATCAAAATTAGCATTTGTTATATATTGTGTATCCCTAAACTCTAAAGAAAAACTGAAGAATCCCCTTTGAAGTCGAAAGTTTCTGCTATTGGCTTCAACAACTAGACTACTACCTTTTGTTGTTACATGTATAAAGATTAAAACATGGGGTTCGAATCAAGTAAAAATATATATTGACTTGGTTAAATATGAATAGTGGCTTTTTTGAAATAGCAAATTTAGTGCATTAACAACAGAAATAACCGTACTTTATATTTCGATGATCCTTCTTTGTTTCCTCCAAAATGGATACAATCACGTAGGATAGCTGATTTGACGAGCATACCTCTGTATATATATGGTTGGATGGGGGAACCAGTTGATCGAGGATCAGAGAGCCTTTCATTAACCATATATTTTGCGGTGGAATTTTTACAGGAAAATTGGGTTACATAGGGACAGATACGGGGACTGGAAAAATTAGTTCATACTAACATTTGTCTTGTTTGGGTGTTGTTTGTAATATCTATGCATACAGCTTACATGACTCTATAAGGCCATATGCTTGATCAAGAATACACAGGATCTACATGATTAACTAATCCAGAATTCGAAAGTGTACCATGTTTAACTGATGACTCTTACCTTGTCTCCTAAAGTGTTTTAGATCTTCATTACATTTAACATAGATCTATTTTTATAACTGGTCTTATTTTGTTGCTAACAAAATATGTGTAGAGAGCAACTTTCAAGTCTAGAGAGTCTTTTCACCATCTTGTTCCTAATAGAGAGTGACATGAATTATTGAGTACCATACAATTTTATGTGTGCTTTGTAGAAACATTTATCATTTACGCCAAAATTACCGATCTTGAAATAAAACTATTGCAACTTCATCCATCTTGAAAAATTAAATTGATGAAAATATGATATTTGATTGGAGTCCATAAAGTGTTATTATGTATTTTAAATACAATTTAAGGATGAATTCTCCATTTTAACCAAGGTTCTAAATGCTCCAGTTTACTTTCAGATCATCCATGAAGTTTTCTTTTTTGCTGCATCTTATTTTTTTGAAATGGCCTATTGAGAACTTTGTCTTTAATTTAGAGTGGCCTGTTTTGGTTTAGGTAGTTTAGGTACAACAGTTATAAGATAGAATTGGAATGATCTTGGAATTAGAGCATAGTCCGCTTTAGAAAGATGATGAAGAAAATGATTCAAAATATCTTTGTAACGGCAATTTCTACTCCAAAGTCTATTTCTTATTTTCTCTCCATATAAATTACTTTCTCTAAATGACTTATTTCTCTAAGTACTGCTATGTTGTACGACTTGCATCCTTTTCTTTCCCCATTTTTGGCTATTTAGTATACTGGATTCTATATCAATAAGTGTTCATATGATTGGTTGAGTTAAATGTGCTATATATTTGTGGTCTTTGTTGTCTGATGTAGTAAAGTTAATTGGTCAAAAAAATTGGATTGTTTAGAATGTTCATGGATTGCACAGACACACATACATCTTTAATAGTTTGGCATACATTTTGAAACTTTAGTTTGTGTCAACATAATGATTATTTACTTGGTCAATTGGGATATACTTCACGTTCTACAATTAGGATTACATAATTTCTTAGGTGAGTATGTTAAATCCATAATAACCGATACTTGAAATCTGATTTGTTTTCTTGTAATTAAAACTTGTGGATAACTTTTGTTGAATAATATATTTACAGTCAAGGCTTCAAGCACAACAGGAAATCATTACAAACAATTCATTGAGGTACCAACAATACAAAAGATAATACTTGCTATGTAGCTGATTTTGAGGTACCAAAGTTCACCTACATTCTTTCTACCATTTTGTACTCCTACTGTTTGGATACTAAATGAAAGCAGAGTATTGTTGTATACTCTATTGACCAGATTAGTGTACATGGATTTTTCTCTTTTTCTAAATCCAATTGGTAACTTCATTGTTTATACATTTTGAAATGACTTGGGATATGTTTATACTCTGCAACTACATCTCACTTTTCGGGAATTGTTGTTATAGAGCTCTTTTGAACTAGATGAAGCAAGTAACCAATGCTGCTGTTATGTGGATCTTAAAAAGAATGTGAATGCGACTATCAAACAGAAGGGCAGTCTTTGAATTATCTGGTGAGTAAATTCATCTTTTAAATAGTCAAATTGTGAACATTATTGGTTTTATAGTTTATACATAGACATAACTTTTGGTTGAACATTATTGGTTTCATAGGTTTATTGCTTTTAAAGCTTAATATTAGTTGTTGAAATTCTTTTTACACAGTATATTGGAAGTGGTAAAACTATGGACTACACAAAATTATAAAATATGTATAATAGTAAGTAGACTTGGATGCTAGAACTAAATTCGAACTTGGAAAGGTCAAAAGCTGATTTTAATAAATTTTGTTGTTTCGGATGGATTTAGATTAGAAGTCCTTTTAACGAATATTTTTGGCCAGTAATCAATAAGTTTTGGATTTGACGTCTTTTTTGGTGAATTTCAAGTTGAGATCACAATGTTTTCTATTGTTTTTCAAACTATATGACGTTAAAATCCGAGAATTATGTTCTAGCCGGCTGTGATTTATGCAAATTTGTGCATAACCGGATCAGTAAAAGATAAAGTTCCTCAAATGCCCATATGTTGATGGCACTCTTAGTTCTGTCAGCTGCTTGTGTGAAATGCACCAAAAATTCGGTGCTAGAGTGTACCATTTGGTCAGCTTCTACATCTATTTGATGTTAATATTTCATAGTTCTATATAAGGTTGAGTTATGAGGGAGGGATGACATTGTTTCTGAGTATGGAGATGAAGTCATAGGTTTGAGGAAATTGAAATGGAATATAAGAAAAAGAATATAACAAAGTTGTATCCTTAAATAACGTCTAAGTTTTACTCTACCATTTTTTCCTCACACAAATCGAGTATAAGCTTTCTACACTGGTAATCGTTTATGATAGTGACAAAATTAGAAGTGTGAAGTGTATTTTATATAATTCTTCAAATCGGTGTTTTAATTAATTTTAAATTTGTCATTGTAAAGGTCTCTATGACTCATGCTGCATTCAAGGTAGGATTGTTACCCGTTAATTGACAAACGGGGTTGAGACATGAGAAGAAGCCAACTGCAAAATTTAGAAATATATGTCTGGCATATATGTCATAGAAATGCTAGATACAGAAATTGGGGCCGACTGCAGATGGCTATGGTTGGCATATCTCCACAGATACGTATACTGTTAACTTGAATTTTTCATTTAAATATTCCATGGAATCATGTATTTACATGTACACAATCAACCACATCCTTAGATGAACTGTCTGGTCGTATGCTAATTATACCAACTTGTGTTGGAATTCAGTTTCATGTTTCATGTCTTGGTGCATTTTGTACTTGTTTCATGTATCTTTCCTTGACACACATCAAGTAATGAAGAGCGCATAAAAGTGACATTTTGACAAAAGGAACTAGAAATGCACTTCAAGATGAATAGGATAGTAGCTCCATGTCAGCAAAAATGTGAGGCAATGCAAGAGAAGTTCACATAAAAACGGAGCAGATGCATACTGCATATCAGAAATTGGCCAAAAGGTTTCAAATGATGGAACAAGAAATTGAAAACTTGTCCGAAGATAAAATAAAAAAAAATCTGAGAAATCCATCCAGGTTAGCAACTTCTTCCCTGACCACCTTCCGTGATTTCCAATCTTATCTCCTAAATATAAAACTGGGATTCTTGAAGTTTCATCATGTTTTTCTCTTCCCACAATAAATTAAACATTGGAGCTTTGAAATTGACATTGGAAGTCTACAATTGTTTGAATGATTATATTGTTCTTTTTTGATCGGTGGATTTACAAATTTTCAGCAATCTTGGATGACGTATCAGTCTAAATTTGTTGCTTAGACTTGTTTAGCAAAAGTTGAGGTGGGATTGAACTGTAATCGTCTCTCTTTATATGTTGTTACAAAAATCTGGTTGTTTCAATTTTTGGCCCATGTTTGTAGGCTTGTAGCTCATGTTTTTTTTCCTTCACTTTTTGGACCATGGTTGCATTAACTTTGTGGAAGTGTCAACAAATGGATTTTACAAATTGCAAGCATTTTTTTGCATCTAAATACATATTTTAGAATATCCTTTTTAGAAGGATTTTACATTTGTATAGTTTTAAACTCTTCTTATCTGTCAAAAATGTTTAGTGGATACCTTTTGTATTAATATTTTTGATAGATAAGCCCATTCTCCTTTTGTAAATGTCTTTTTTCGTTTGTAATAAAAAAATACAGATCTTGTTTCATTTATCCTTTCTTTTACATTCCGCTGCATTGCAGCGGGTAAATAACTAGTATATATATATATATATATATATAGAGTCCTACTAAATTGTAACCGCTAAATGTGTGTAACCCATCGATTTCATAGGTTTTTTTGATGAATTTTTTTTTATGAAATTGTTTATTTTGATGAAATTGTTTCATATCATTTATTTTTTGATGAATTTTGTTTATGAAATTTGTAGTTTCATAGGTTTTTTTCATTTTTATGAAACTTTTCATATATTTTCGTTTTCACCTATGAAACTACAAATTTCATAAAAAAATTCATCAAGAAATGAATGATATGAACTACTTTTATCAAAATAAACAATTTCATAAAAAAAATTCATCAAAAAAACTTATGAAATTGACGGGTTAAACACATTTAACGGTTACAATTTATTATCTATATATATAACTTCACAAGAACATAACCAATATCTTCATCTCATTCATCGGCCACCTACCTCTTTTCCAACAACACCCCTCCCTGCCTTCCCCTCTCCTACCCTTGTGTGACCATCAACACCACCACCCTCTTCTTTCCATGCTCCTCCCCTTTTGTTTCTCCATGGATTCGCCTTAAAACCACCTTAGCGCCACCATTCTTCCCTTTCTACCGATCTGCCACAAAACCACCCCAACGTTACAGATCTTCTTGCCACAAAACCACCCTATCTCATCGTCCACCAAACAAACCAACGGTGCACCTGAAACATTTTTTTTTTTTTCATTTTGTATTGATTTCAGAGTAGTAAGCCTTTGTATTCCTTGAACCAACCAACTACATTTGACCCACCTGTCCTTGATTTGAATTGAAGGGTTGTTATGTGTGTGGATGGTGTTTGTGTTGTAGATGCATGAGAAAAATAGGGGCAGATAGGACAAGATGATGTAAACTGAAAATAGGGGCAGATAGGACAAGATGATGTAAACTGGCAACAACGGATTGAGTAGTGGACACTAGAGTGGTGGATGGTGGAGTTGCAGTTTCAGATTCAAAGTAGGTAAAGTGGTTGGCGGTGCTTACCGAAGAAGAGGATTGAGATGGAGATGGTGCTCGCCTGATAATGACGGGGGAGGGGAAGCTTGTCGGAGAAGAGTATATATATATATATATATATATATATATATATAGTTATTAACTTTCTCTTTTAAACGAAATGACAGTAAAGTGCCAAAGTCTAAAAAGCCCTTCATTTAACATGATTCTTTAACAGCCTGTTGGCAGAGAATCCAAATTCGAATGTTTTCCAAACCACGATAACCATATTGTACACACTTAAAAACTGTAGAAACCAAAAGTTCTATAATCAACAAACCACAAGGATCAAATTTGTAGTATAAAAGTTAATAATTAACTAGCTAAATTCATGTTCGTTAACGAGGAAGTAAAAATAAATTTGATTTCATATATGTTGATTCCTAAATTGATTTTTTTGATAATAATTTCTCAACAATAAAAACAAAATCAAAGTTGTTACCATTTTAATGTAATTTCTATTTTTTGTTTGAATCAAACTTTTGAGATTCTCGTTTTTCGTATTTCTCACATGCTTCACATTTTTAAGATGCCTTTTATTTCATTTATCAAATATAAATTTTGGCTTCATACGGTTTCTAACTTTGTCTTGTTTGTAAAATTGAAGTCTTGTTTTCTTTATATTAAATTTTGTTATTTCTTTTTAAAGGAGATTAATCTCTCAGCAAATTAAAATGGGTAGCGCCTTCTTATTATTATTCCTTACACATTTTTTCAAGCCGAGGGATTTTCACATTAACACAGGTTCCACTCTTTGTTGTAGATGACAACTCTTCATACATCATGTACCCTCATGTCACATCCCAAAATTTTAAAGGTACAGTACTGTACCGTAAATATCATCACAACTGCAAAAACAGTTAGATTGTAAAATCTCTACATTATCAAATAAATGATAATTTAAGCTTATAATTCCGACGAAAAAGACATTTAGTCAATGTATAATTGTCTTAACTTGCACTCATATTCTTGAGATGTTGATCCAAGGATCTTTGATCTCTTTCTTGAACTTCTCTTTTAAGTCAAATACTTGTTTGTGTCACAAAAGTTGTTAAGGAATTCTTGCTACGCCTAGGTCCTAGAGAGAAAAAGAATCAATATTTTCATGCCACATTCACGTCTACATTCTTCTAAACGCATTCAAAATCTCATATCTAAAATAGTGTATACGCATAGATGCGTAGTATCACATATCATGTTTCATTTTTGTAAACAAAATAAGCGACAGTCTTAACACTAGTGCAAAAATGACTTTTTGTCATGGTTTTGGAAATATATGTTAGCCATGTTTATTGTCTAAAACTTTGGCCAAAAGTTATAAAGAAAACTAGAGTTCTGTTTTGGCAAAGGTTTAACTTAATAATTGTGACCTTTATAAAACACGTCCAAACATAAAGCCATGGTTTTGACTGTGACCAATAACATTTATAAACTGTGGCTATTTATAGACGTATAGTCCATGTTTTTTTTGGTCTAAATCATGACTTCATGTTGTGGCATTTTATTTTCCGTGGCCATAGACAAACATATGGCATCATGAAGCAAATTTTTCATGGCTAAAAGCAAAATATATATAGCCACAAAACCTATTAATCGTGGCCAAAAGTCAAGGTTGTTAGATCTGAAGTTGGTGAGAATTACTAAGTATTATATCTGAAAAATGTGTAATCAAAGATCTGAACAAGAAGGGTTAGAGATCTGAAGATGGAAGAATTGGTTGTGTTCAATCTGAAGAGACAAGTCAGAGATCTTTAGAAGAGAAGTTAGAGATCTGAAGAGGCAATCCAGAGTTTGTCCTGAAGTGTGAACACCCTGTTCAGATGTAACAACCCAGTCTAAATAAAGCATACATTGCATTTAAATTTAAAGAATTACAATATTGGGTCCCAAAATTTTATTACATCTGTCTCAAAACTTAGGTTGGCGGAAACAACCTATACACAACTGAGAACATACTAGTTTCTATAAGTGTCACAGGCACTGTCTCTATCTGCATCTGTACTATATCCTGCTCTTGCTCACTTACCTGAGACTCCTACTATCTGCTTACCTGAAAAGGTTTAGTTTGGAAAATGCGAGAGTTAGACCATGAGGTCTAGTGAGCTCCCTCCTGACAGTTCTCAAAATCAGTTAAAAACAGTTTATAACTTTAAGATATCTTTGTATAAAACTTTCACATAACTTTACATAAAACTTTCACATAACTTCACATAAAACTTTCACGGATAAATCCGCTCCCGTAAATGGCACCCTGAAGTCACTCAAGAGTGACAACGAGTCAGTCTCACGCTGCCTTACTGGGTACACTCTCTCATGGCATAAACGGAACCTCCCTCGGCATGAGCACGGGCGGAACATCCCCCCGACTTAGCCAATTTACGTCTACCACAATGTATGCATACATCTCACATAACTTTCAAATCAGTAAAAATCATGTAAAACAACATGACATTTCTACTCAATCACTTTCTTTGGAAAACACGTATAAAATCACGTATTTTAGTTAGAAAAACTCACTTGGCTTTCTCGTTTCAAGGCTTCTCACTTAGGTTTCCGATCTCTTGGTGGAACACCTATCATTTTTAGGAAACGCACATCATTAATCTAACAATTGTTACTCGATCTTGCTTCCGAACTTAACCCAAAGTTATCTAAGTTGGTAAGTTACACCTCTAGTCTAAAATCATAATTAATGGACTCTGCCTACCGATCCAAGTGAAATAGTATTCCGGATCGCTTAACTTACCCAATACCGGAACTTTTGAATTAAAAATACCGGATCTTATTAAAATTCCAACACCGGAACTTATTAAATTAAAATACCGGATCACTATGGCTCAATAATTAAAATCTCCGCACGTGGCTTTGATATAAATCCGATTTCCTATTTGGTCAGGCCCAAATTAAATTATAAACAATTCCAAATCCCTTTGGTTGTTTGGCCCAACACAAATCCAATTCAATTAATATTCCGGGTCCAATACTAAGCCCCATTACCGAAACTTCATTTAATGCCCAAAATTAATAATAATAACTTCCGACCCAACTCCCAACATAATGGATTTCGGATCCGTTTCTAATTAAGTCCAAGTTACCGGATTCATTAATGTGAATCAAATTCCGGTGCCTTTTTTTACAAACCCAATACCGGATCACTAAAAAGCATATTCCGGATCTGCCATTCAGGCCCAAATAATCTATATTCCGGATCATTAGCAAATTCCGGAACCATGGCCTACTTTTATTTCCAATTCTATTTAATTTAATTCCGGATCACGTGCAGAGGCCCAATTTCGGTTCCTCTCAAAACAAATTCCGGTTCTTTATTTTTTACAACTCCGGGTCTTAATTATTAATGAGGCCCAAAATAAACAAACATTCCAGATCCACAAATGGATTCCGGATCCCTTAAAGTAATACCGGATCCTTCTAAAATCAATATCGGATCCCTTTAAGGGCGATGCGATACTGCATGATATTAGGGCCGAGAATTTACTCAGTAGGATCGATTACTAAGCCTCTTCCAACAAGACGATTAATCTAACTCTATTAATCCGATTATTATGGTTATTTAACCCCTTTAAAGCTTCCTTTTCAACCTTTAAGCAAAAAATCACAATAACCCAAACACCCAGCAGAACTCTAAAATTAAGGGATAAAATTAGGGATTACCTGTTAAAAACGATGCAGAATCTGATTCCAATCCCCTTTCCTCTTTCAGATTTGTAGAACGATGAGGCTTTCTCTTCCAAATTGAAATTGGACGATTTTCCTTCTCTGCTTCTCCCTCTCTAAGCCGCCACACACACATACAAGTGAATAGTTCCTAGGGTTTTGAATCCCATTTAAGAGTTTTTATACTATCTCAAACTTTACAGTTTGGCCCATTGAATTTACGACTTATCACATTCCCCCACAAAACTTTTAATCTTTTCAAATAAGATCTCGGTTATTACAACACCCCCCCCTTAAAAGAATTATGTCCCCGGAATTCCATTATCGAAAAGGTGAGGGTACTTGGACCTCATGTCCTTTATGATACTGCCACTGAACTTTTACAAGTCGGGCCTCTTTGATCCTCGTTTTGCGAGCTTTACTGTCTACGACTTCTATTGGTTCTTCTTCGTAAGTCAATTCCTCATCAATGCTGATATCTTCCAAAAGAATAGCCACATCAGTTTCTGCCAAGCATTCCTTTAAGTTTGAGACATGAAACGTTGGATGAACTCCTTTTAAATTCTTCGATAACTCCAACTTGTAGACTACTGCTCTTCCACGTTCCATGATGACGAAGTCAACTCCTTGTCGCCTGTACTCTTTGCAAGGTCGCCATCATCTCAACTTTCAACATTTGTTCTCCAAAAAAAGTAGACGTGCATCACACTAGGAATCCTTCCAAACTCTCATCGGGCACCTCAAGATCGTACACTACCTACTCAACTTCCATAACTTCAACGGTCCCCAAAAACGTAGTCCACTTCACTTTTCTTCCAAACCGTTATGTTGTAAAACATAACCGTACTTCGTACTTCGGAATCGCCTCGGCGAGTCACCACTTGCTATTCCGTGCCATCTCACACCATATACTTGTAACCACTCCGATCACTATACTCGCTAAAAAAATTACCTGGTAAATCCAAGGCCAGTCACACCTCAATTTGCTCCCTTCCGTCCACACACCGGGACTCACGGTTTTAAAAACACGTCTAATTAAGGTCTCCCATACATCTTTTCTTCCTTAAAAGAAAGGACTTGGCGGAATCTCCCGCCACAAAACGAGAATCCTTTACCAGGAAACAGTTACTCACTCGACAACTTGGCACAAGGTCAGCCTCGTACATCCCCAACAAACTCACATCCAAGAGTCCCTTCATCGGATTTCATGCAATTCTAGATTACTTCTCCCAACCGACATTTGTCTATGCAGATATTATCTCCCATCTCGAAACACATAGTTCATCGACCAATTCATACGTTCTCATCGCTTCATCACTCCACACTATACGTGGTTAAAAGCAGGAAACCTCCAAAATTCCTCATTGGAGTGTTCACCTATCCGAATTGAACTTATCCTGAAGCCACATCATTTCCTCACTGCATCCCACAGGCGTCCAATCATATATGTCATAACTTCGGTTACCCTCACTCAACTATGAGGAGTAGCCATGGTCACACAAAACTATTCTCAATAGCTTATCACTGAACGACCAGTTCGTTTGAACATTTCTCATAACATTACCAATTCAAACCCATTCAACTGCTCTTTTCCACTTCTTTCCCGCACTTAAAACATACACAAATCTCCTACTGCCATACTCTTTCCAGAAGTTCGCACACTTACTGATGTCAATCTACACACACTACTCCACCCTTTTTCGGTGTTACTGCCAAGCTTATTGCTTC
The DNA here is from genome assembly GCA_033807775.1 of Saussurea involucrata. Taxonomy (NCBI): domain Eukaryota; kingdom Viridiplantae; phylum Streptophyta; class Magnoliopsida; order Asterales; family Asteraceae; genus Saussurea; species Saussurea involucrata. Next base: position 71,521,004 of record CM066317.1, on the reverse strand, counting down.
TAACCTACTCACTTAGTACGACATACTATCTTTACCTCCCCATGTTAGCGTGGAGCACCGTCTTCCAAACATTGCTTGCCTCTCTCTTCCGACCTTTCCACATGCTGATAACATTTTCTCATAAAAAAACACAACCAAACGGTTGCCCTCAAAATTCTAACTTGAGGTATCTAACCAAGTTATCTCGAAGTGACACCGGTGTTCGAAGTCACTACACGCTCCTTGATTTCCAACCGTTACCTTCTCGACTAGTTCCTTCACACATAAGAAACAGTTCACATTCTTTAAAGATTTCGCATCTACTACACCACATTTTTGACTAACCAATCCCTCATCTTTTAATCTTCCAATGATTTCAAAAATATACATACTTAGCGACTCAAACAACCAAAAACACTTGGTTCCTCATTTGGGTAACCACCCACTACCGCTCCGACATTCTATTCCGATGATAGTCATGTCACAACGCCAACTTACAAACCACGTGCTCCAACAACTTGATTAATAACTCGCACACCTCATTTGGAATCTCCGAAAAGGCTTCCATCTGATGCTTCCTCTTTCTAACATCACATTACTACAACGCTGGCGGGCACGTTTATCTTGGCAATCGATGCCACTACTCATCCGTACATTCTCCACCCACAACATCACACTACCGACCAGGTCTCTCATGGTGATTCGTACACAGCTCAAACTTGTCTTCATATTCTCCCGCAATAACCGAGTCTATCTCGCTACTTTATCTTTCCCCAACTCTCGCTGAATCACAACTCACGAGTTTCCAGTTAACTCAAACATACTCGTTTCTTGATAGCTCTTTGCGATTCCAAACCATTACATAGACATGGCACGTTCCCTTACAGATCGATATAATCAATGCGCCCACACGAGGTGTTTCATCGTTATGGATACATCTTTCCAGAACGACCTCCTACATTTACCCACACTGTGGTAAATTCTCTCCACTTCTAACCCTTTGGCAACGCCTTCAGTTCCATACACTTTAAATGGTTGTAGACTTTAATAATAGTCGACCTGTTGATACTTTCCTAACTTTTCCGTCAACAAGAGTTCCTAACAGAACCTAGTTCTTCCAACATATCATGATCATCTACACATCCCGTCGTTCTCATTTCAAAACTTACACATGTAATGTCAATATTACAAGACCACCTCAAAACTCATTTTCGACGTCGAGGACATTTCATTTCTGCCTCACAACACTACTCATAACGAGTTGCTAAAACCAACACCTTAATGATTTCAAAGCCTTCCTCCGGACATAACCGTCCCTCGACAACTGTATTTCCAGTTACCAAACAAGGGTACAGACCCTCTACAACCAACACCAAAGTCCACTTCCGACTCTTCCACTCTCGGAATCCTTCCTTATCTTAAAATGTAACACTCTACGACCTAGTGAGTTCACAGCCTTCATGCATGACAATGCGATAAATAAATCCATTCGCACTTTTTATCATTTTAAAGAAACAACACTTGGAAACAACATGGGTACACATGACCCCCAACACTCTCATAACTCTAATGCCCTACACAACGATCCCGAGAATCGTTCGCACGCAACCTTTCAGTAGAACTCAATCTTACTCAACCAAAACGACGTTGTTACGATAGTAATATATTGATTGAAAACCTTCTTATATGTCAATTTTTTTGAAAGAAACTACCGACACGAATTAAACCAGTCGGCTCCCACACTCATTTATGCGACATCAACATGTCAACAATCATTTTGGTTATAAAAGCTTTGTAGGCAAACTTTTCTTGACTTTTTGCAACAAACTTATCTTATCATGAAAAGAGTGGGATATTTTTAGAAATCGCTAAGCTCAAAATTTCATTGTGCGACGTAAATGGAATTGTCTTTTTCTTTAAACATACGTTTGCACACGCTGACTCACTTCCGACCAAAAATTGATATTTACACATTTACTTTAATCACGAAAAGCTCATATAACACATACAATGACGCAATGCATGAAACTCTACTTGCAATTGAAGGCTACTCACTCTAACAAGGTCAACTGATTTACTCACGCAACTTATCATCGATACTCTACTTCGACCAGTGGTCGCCCTCTCAGCGTTGCAACAACTTGCTGTACATGCGTTCCACGTCCCACTTACTCAACCATTTCATACTATTTTTGTCTTGATCATTTATCTCATATTCTACCTCTACACGTTTTCAATCCGCTACTGAAAAGCTCGACTAAAGAGTCAGGACTCGAATCCTCCACTCGCTCTTGAATTGACGCTTTCAAGATCTCGACACTGTCCTTCCTTATCATCCCAACTGATCTACTCCACGATTTCTAGAACTGTGACTCACCAGAATCGGGAGTCTTACTCAAAAGCAATCACTCATCCTCTTCGAACCCCCGAAGATCTACCTATAGACGGCTCATAGCATTCCAAACCACATTTCTTCTCTACGATGTATACATACATCACATCATAAATGATCTCTCACGATACTTCCCCAACAATGGGTCTCAATCTACCCCTCAGGGATCTTACTGACATTCTAGATTACTGGAACACGACATATAAACCAACTTAAGACTACAACTTCGGAATAATAAGGCAGATTAAGCACATACATGTACCTGTAAGTTCTTAATTACACTGGCCAGGTGTAATCCCAAACTTACGTTACATGACTGTCCTCGGTACCCTATTAGTCCTATCTCTACAATAGAGCCCTCCTAACGCATTTCCTGATTCTTATTTGTGATTTCTACTCCCAAAGTTTAAGTTTAGGCCCGTCCGGTCACCTAAATCCCTTAAACTATGGCTCTGATACCAACTGTAACAACCCAGTCTAAATAAAGCATAAATTGCATTTAAATTTAAAGAATTACAATATTGGGTCCCAAAATTTGATTACATCTGTCTCAAAACTTAGGTTGGCGGAAACAACCTATACACAACTGAGAACATACTAGTTTCTATAAGTGTCACATGCACTGTCTCTATCTGCATCTGTACTCTATCCTGCTCTTGCTCACTTACCTGAGACTCCTACTATATGCTTACCTAAAAAGGTTTAGTTTGGAAAATGCGAGGGTTAGACCATGAGGTCTAATGAGCTCCCTCCTGACAGTTCTGAAAATCAGTTAAAAATAGTTTATAACTTTCAGATATCTTTGTATAAAACTTTCACATAACTTTACATAAAAATTTCACATAACTTCACATAAAACTTTCACGGATAAATCCGCACCCGTAAATGGCACACTGAAGTCACTCGAGAGTGACAACGAGTCAGTCTTACGCTGCCTTACTGGGTAAACTCTCCCTTGGGATAAACGAAACCTCCCCCCGACATGAGCACTGGCGGAACCTCCCCCCGACTTAGCCAATTTACGTCTACGATAATGTATGCATACATCTCACATAACTTTCAAATCAGTAAAAATCATGTAAAATAACATGGCATTTATACTCAATCACTTTCTTTGGAAAACACGTATAAAATCACGTATTTTTGTTAGAAAAACTCACCTGCCTTTCTCGTTTCAAGGCTTGTCACATAGGCTTTCGATCTCTAGGTGGAACACCTATCATATTTAGGAAACACACATCATTAATCTAACAATTGTTACTCGAGCTTGCTTCCGAACTTAACCCAAAGTTATCTAAGTTGGTAAGTTACACCTCTAGTCCAAAATCATAATTAATGGACTCTGCCTACCGATCCAAGTGAAATAGTATTCCAGATCCCTTAACTTACCCAATACCGGAACTTTTAAATTAAAAATACCGGATCTTATTAAAAGTCCAACACCGGAACTTATTAAATTAAAATACCGGATCTTGGATTTGATAAACCTTACCGGATCACTATGGCTCAATAGTTAAAATCTCCGCACGTGGCTTTGAATTAAATCTGATTTCCTATTTGGTCAGGCCCAAATTAAATTATAAAGAATTCCAAATCCCTTTGGTTGTTTGGCCCAACACAAATCCAATTCAATTAATATTCCGGGTCCAGTACTAAGCCCCATTACCGAAACTTCATTTAATGCCCAAAATTAATAATAATAACTTCCGGCCCAACTCCCAACATAATGGATTTCGGATCCATTTTGAATTAAGTCCAAGTTACCGGATTCATTAAAGTGAATCAAATTCCGGTGCCTTTTTTACAAACCCAATACCGGATCACTAAAAAGCATATTCCAGATCTGCCATTCAGGCCCAAATAATCTATATTCCGGATCTTTAGCGAATTCCGGATCCATGGCCTACTTTTATTTTCGGTTCTATTTAATTCATTTCCGGATCACGTGCAGAGGCCCAATTCCGATTCCTCTCAAAACAAATTACGGTTCTTTATTTGTTTACATTTCTGGGTCTGAATTATAAATGAGGCCCAAAATAAACAAACATTCCGGATCCACAAATGGATTTCAGATCCCTTAAAGTAATAACTGATAGGACGGTTTACACCCCCTTTGACTAACCGCAAGTGTACGGTGTCGTCTCAAGTAATACGTACGGAAGTACGAGTATCGAACCCAATGGAACGGGGTGTTAAGTACCTCAATGACTGTAGTAACTATTAACTAAGCGGTCGAAAATTGGTTTGGTTGAAATTCTGAAATACCCAATTAACAAAAGCACACAAACACGTTGGAGAAGTTGATTAATTGGAAAAGGTTAAGAGGGAAGAAGGAGGGTTGGAATCTGAATGGCTTATTGAATGAGAATTCAGAGTGATTTATGATTAGTTCTAACGATCAATGAATTTCAAAACCCGGCCTCGTTGCACTCTGACAAGCTACAACGAGAATTGACTCAATTAAAGTTGTTTATCTTTCGATCTCATCAATAAATTGAGTTAATGAAAAAGATTTAGAACACAACACCGAAGGAAATGGTATATCTCTATCCAATTCCCCTCGGTGGCTATTGAATCCGACCTAGATCTCGAGATTTCTCTCAAATGTCCTCAAGAACGATAAAATCATTTAACCAGTGATCAATTAGTTAAACGCAGTGAGTATAAGTTCAAAAACGTCATCCATCTATTAAAACCAAAACATAAATCATCCAAAGTTTACATCGGTAACCCAAACATCATCCAACCCCCCAACATGTAGTTTAGCTCATGTTGGGGGTGTTTAAAAGAAACTGAAAGGTTATAAGAATCTTCAAAGAATTCATGGTTCGAAAAGTTCTAGAGGCAATGATAAATAACTCCCTGAGAAGAATCCCCTTCGATCTCACGTGCTCAATCGTCTTTGATTACTCGTCCCAATCCGTTTCCCTCGTGTCTTCCTCTTCAAAAATCTATGTTTCTCCTCCAGAAACCACCCCTTGGCCAGCCGTCGTCGTGTGTAAGTCCAAAAGTGCCCAACCCTAGTTAAAAAAAGAGTTTTAAAGAACTGGGCGTCGGGGCCAGTACTGGCGCCAGTTGGCTGGCGCCAGGTTCTGTTTAATTTGTCGGCGCAGATTGTGGTGCCAGTTGGCTGGCGCGAAGACTGGCACCTTCTCTTGTTTTGCTTCTTGGCGCGGATTATTGCGCCAGTTCACTGGCACGGAGACTGGCGCCAGCTTCTGTTTCTCATTTCCTCGATTTTTCTCGTTTTTAGCTCCGGAACTAAAATCTGCTGCTCTTTTGGACAATAATGATTATACTTGTACTTTCTCACCAAAAACTCGTTAAATACTCGTATTTCACTTGACGATGCGTGAACCTCCCAGTTTGAGATTAAAAATAATGTCGAAAATCGACATTATCAACAACCCAAATTGAGCGTTGCTTGTCCTCAAGCAAAATAGCGATAGAAAATTTAAAAACCAGGGTCATAACAAAATTCGCACAAATATGAAGTCGGTGGTGTCATTATGGATCTCTACACATCTTATTCAACAAAAGGAATTAACAGATTAATCAGAATCCTTTACCGAAACACCCCCAGTTTGCAAAGGTCGAAACACTTACTCTCTGAAAATAGAACTGGTCGGGACCACACTACATCAAAATCCACCTAAAGTCATGCATGATCAGGGAGGATTTCGCCTCGACCCTACCTCGCCGGACTCTCAATTCACTCGAACCCTAGGTTGTCTCACATGTTGTCATGCAATTGGAGGTTATGTGCAAGAATACTCGAATAATAGCATGAACAACGTAACAAGAAAGACGCACCAATGTCCAAATAAATGATCTCGGATGGAACCAACTAACAAGACTAAGACTATCAGTGTCACTTTCATCTATCCTCATTGTTAATGCCAAAAATCGCACAAAAGTACAACTTAAGGTCGATGTGGACATTTAACAACTAAAGAAACATATCTCAAGCCAAATAACACAATATCGAGGAAAAAGTAAAAGAGACAAGAGATTTGGTGATGCGGAAAACCCCAAAAAGAGGGAAAAAACCGCGGTCGACTCTGTGAGAGTCGACAGTGCACTATGGTTGCCAATCAGGGGCGATAATCCTTGTGTTATAGGTGATTTGTGTACAATAAGTTACAATTATAGAAAAAGTAAACTTAATCGTGTGTAAAAGTCGTGTGTCGTGCGTAAATCGTGCGAAACAAGCTGTTGTCGTGCGGCTTGAACTGTTGTCGTGCGGTACTTGTGTTAGCGAAGTGCGTTCGCATACTTTGCTGTATTGAGAGAGAAATGTAAAAATGCAGTTGCGTAGCTTGATGAATTCTCCTCCTGCTCGACATTGGAGCATGCCTTTATATAGGTTTCGACGGTCATTGATGAGCTTTAATGGTTGGTCTTGTAACCGCTGCCGACATTAAATGCGCTTTGATGATTGTCTTTGTAACCGCTGTTGAGTCTTTAATGTCATTAAGGGCTCGACCGTTATTGACCGTTGTACCATAATGGCTTGTAGACCTGCATTAATGAACAAAGGAAACGACTGTCGACCATTAAGGGTTAGAGAAATCGTAAGACCGTCTTAAGTTCTGGACGTTGGTCTTACGGAGCATACGACCGTAGCTAGAATATAAGACCATGTATATGACTGTAAATATCTTGTAAGACCTTATCTTAGTATAGGAATGGTCTTATGAAAATGTCGTAAGACTAGGTCGTAAGACCACCATGTCGTAAGACCAGAGTGATATAAGACCGATGACAGGAGACTGTCAACGCAAGATCGATGAGTCGTACCTGGCGACACATAACTGGCGACATAAGACTAGTGACGTAAGACTAGTAACGTAAGACTAGTAGCATAAGACTAGTGACGTTTGACTTGCGACATGTAACATGTAACATGCGACACGTGTAACATGCGATGCGTGTCGAGCGATCATGAGATGTAAAGTCACTATCCTAAGTGACTATTGACACAGGATGCCTTTTAATAGTAAACTATCGTATGTCGGGGATATGGTAATAATGGGTATTACCTTTGTCGGTCGGGGGTATGACCGACATAGATATTCTTGGTCATGGGTCATGTCGAGGGAATTTCTCAAGTCAGTCGAGGGTGTGATTTTTTTACCCAAACTGTTAGCCCCTCGAGATTTGAATTTCAAAGCCATTTGAATTTCAGATCTCGTACCAAAGTAAAATGTGTTTATACGGAGACGTGTCGCTTTTGCTAATCGGATCATTTAGAAGAAAATCGACTTGGTCAGCTAAAATTGCGTGACCAGTCGATAGTATTAAGTAAGTTGCGATGATCGAAGGATGATCTTTAATGCGCAGGATACTTGAGGTATTCATCCACTAATGTGAAGGATGAAAAATTGACGACGATCGTGAGACGATCTTAAAATATAAGGAACTGATGATGATCATAGGACGATCTTTATCAAACTGAGACATATGGATCGGGATTCAATCGTAAGACAATCGGGCCGAAATAAAGCTTGGCGATGATCATAGACTGATCGAACCAAGATAAAATTTAAGAATCTTGCGATTCAGTCGTTAAAGACTTATGTTCTGGCGTTACGAGTTGATACGGTCGTTATAGACTTGTGATCTGGCATTCAGAGTCGATGTAGTTGTTAGAGACATATGTTCTGGCATTCATAGCCGACGTGGTCCTGTGATCTGGCGTTCACAGCCGATACGGTCGTTAGAGACCCGTGATCTGGCGTTACAGCCGATACGGTCGTTAGAGACCTGTGATCTGGCATTCTGAGCCGATACGGTCGTTAGAGACCTATGATCTGGCGTTCCGAGCCGACACGGTCGTTATATACTTGTGATCTGGCGTTCCGAGCCGACACGGTCGTTAGAGACCTATGATCTGGCGTTCCGATCCGATATGGTCGTTAGAGACCTATGATCTGGCGTTTCGAGCCGACACGGTCGTTAGAGACCTATGATCTGGCGTTCCGAGCCGATATGGTCGTTAGAGACCTATGATCTGGTGTTCCGAGCCGATATGGTCGTTAGAGACCTATGTTACGTTGTGTAAGTTTTGCTTTAGCGGTAATCGGTAAAAGATTTTACCTTACTCGTGATTATACGGCTAACCTCGCGAATTGCCTTTATTGGCAATCCTGAGATTTAAAGTGTGCGAGTCGCACTTATTGGTGACCGAGAATTTTATCCTGTGTTTGTCGTGACTGACGATCACAAAAAATGTGAGATGACTATAAGTTGCAACCTGCGTTTGCCATGACTGGCGATCATAAGAAAAAACGTAAGTCGTCTTTTATTGATGACTATAAATAGCAACCTGCGTTTGCCATGACTGGCGATCGTAAGAAAAAATGTAAGTCGTCTTTTACTGACGACTATAAATAGCATCATGCGTTTTAAGTCGTAGAGACTTTGTTTCTCACGATATGAATCGTAAGACCTTGGTTTTAAGTTATATGGACTTTTGTGTTCTCACGATATAAATTGTAAGACCTGCGTTTATATGATCTTGCGAGCCTGCAATGTAAAATCGGGGGTGGTCGTTGGTTTTGACCAATGATCTTTCGATGCTTGAATCAACTATCATATATTAGAACAAAATAATTAAACGAGGAGAATATACTTAGAGTATATATATAGGGTTGTTCTAAATGGGACGTCACAGTTACCGTAACATGGAGTCGATAAGCGCCTTTTTCCAAGGACTTTTGAAATCAAATGCGGTATTTTTTCAGTTTGTGAAGGGTGTTCCGACCCCCGAGTCCCTTGGATGATGCGATACATGCGATACTTTGACGGAGCATTTTTTTTTCAGGGCTTGAATCTGGCTTCGAGCCGTATTCAATTCCGATTGAAGTTGAATCAGGGGATCTTGACAATTTGCCATATACCTGAAAAAACTTTACAAGATCGTTAGAGCGATATGTCTGTTGGCTTGAGATTTTCTCTAGATGGGGTCCCACGGATGGTGCCAAACTGTTAATGCCAAAAATCGCACAAAAGTACAACTTAAGGTCGATGTGGACATTTAACAACTAAAGAAACGTATCTCAAGCCAAATAACACAATAGCGAGGAAAAAGTAAAAGAGACAAGAGATTTGGTGACGCGGAAAACCCCCAAAAGAGGAAAAAAACCGCGGTCGACTCTGTGAGAGTCGACAGTGCACTATGGTCGCCAATCAGGGGCGATAATCCTTGTGTTACAGGTGATTTGTGTACAATAAGTTACAATTATAGAAAAAGTAAACTTAATCGTGTGTAAAAGTCGTGTGTCGTGCGTAAATCGTGCGAAACAAGCTGTTGTCGTGCGGCTTGAACTGTTGTCGTTCGGTACTTGTGTTAGCGAAGTGCGTTCGCATACTTTGCTGTATTGAGAGAGAAATGTAAAAATGCAGTTGCATAGCTTGATGAATTCTCCTCCTGCTCGAGATTGGAGCATGCCTTTATATAGGTTTCGACGGTCATTGATGAGCTTTAATGGTTGGTCTTGTAACCAATGCCGACATTAAATTCGCTTTGATGATTGTCTTTGTAACCGCTGTTGAGTCTTTAATGTCATTAATGGCTCGACCGTTATTGATCGTTGTACCATAATGGCTTGTAGACCTGCATTAATGAATAAAGGAAACGGCTGTCGACCATTAAGGGTTAGCGAAATCGTAAGACCGTCTTAAGTTCTGGACGTTGGTCTTACGGAGCATACGACCGTAGCCAGAATATAAGACCATGTATATGACTGTAAATATCTTGTAAGACCTTATCTTAGTATAGGAATGGTCTTATGAAAATGTCGTAAGACTAGGTCGTAAGACCAGAGTGATATAATACCGATGACAGGAGACTGTCAACGCAAGATCGATGAGTCGTAACTGGCGACACATAACTGGCGACATAAGACTAGTGACGTAAGACTAGTAATGTAAGACTAGTAGCATAAGACTAGTGACGTAAGACTAGCAACGTTTGACTTGCGACATGTAACATGCGACACGTGTAACATGCGATGCGTGTCGAGCGATCATGAGATGTAAAGTCACTATCCTGAGTGACTATTGACACAAGATGTCTTTTAATAGTAAACTATCGTATGTCGGGGATATGGTAATAATGGGTATTACCTTTGTCGGTCGGGGGTATGACCGTCGTAGATATTCTTGGTCATGGGTCATGTCGAGGGAATTTCTCAAGTCGGTCAAGGGTGTGATTTTTTTACCCAAACACTCATACTTTCCAAAAAATCATCCAGGTCTTTATAAGGGTTGTAATGGGGCTAGGCTATTGGCTAAGAAACGAAAGGTAACTCGGATTAAAAGTCCTCACAGTACCGGTGTACCAACAAGTAGCTACCATTTCCTTTTTGTCTTTTGCCTCTCTCAACATGTTTGCATCCCACTTTCCTTGACTAAGTATGTCAACCTTATTTCCCTCTATACAATTGAGCTCCCCATTTTGTTTTTCCTACAGTGAGCTGGCCAATTGGCCTTATTTCTTTTTCAATTTTTATACCCTTTTTGCATGACCCTTTTTGGTCATATCACTCTTTCCGTACTTCCTTCTGATTTACATCTCTCTATTTCCCCCCTTTTTCATGCAATGTCCCATCCCACATTTCGTAACCGGTTTATAAAGGCTAGGGTTTAATATGGGGTTCAGAATCGACATAATCAGTGTTTGGCTGCAAAAATGGCTAAGGATCACTCAAAAAGAAGGGCGCGTAAGATAAAACACTCTATACTCACATTGCCTGGAATCATTTCTTAAAGTCTATACTCAGATAAAATGCTAGCGACACTAGATATCCCTATGGACGTCTTTGCTAATTGGCACAAGTCTATAGTGAGATCAACTATAGCCACGACAAAAATTTAGTGAGAAGTGTATCGAGTTCATGTATTTTCTATCAGAATCGACGCTTGATTGACTCAATACCTCACTATTGGATGGTCTCCACTAATGTCTCTAATACACACAATCTTTCGGGTCTCATTCGATGCTATATTATCCTTTACAGTTCATTCCTCAAAAAGCAGTGTTATATTTACTCCTAACGGTTAATCAGAAAAAAATTCAATCATGGACCATAATTCCGTTCCTTGCCTAAGATATAATACAGATCATCAGAATGACACCATGACTTCACTGCTACCCCAAACCGATATACACATTGTCCCTAAATGTGTAACAATATCAATTACAGTCATCCAAAAAAATTGTGCGAATTGTTATACAGTCATCCCAAATAAAAGCAAATCAAAGATCACAAAAGGAAAATGAAAACAAACCGTCTTCATTCCCCACGGTTCCGGCGTCTGGCACCACCCGACTACTGCATCCTCACTCTCCTTTCTGCTGGCGGGTTGGCCGGACCTGCTGCGTCCGGGGCTTGTTCACCTCTAATCCATCGACCCAGGTCGTCGAACCTCCTATCCATTGCCTGGAATCCTGTCCTTACCTCACGTTCGAGCGCATCCATGCGCGCATGCAGCCATGGGTCGGCATCTTCGGGCTGGTGCCCCTCATCTGCAACGAGATCATAGTTGATGTCATTGGGGTCCACATCATCTGTGTAACACCCCGCTTACCACGACACAATATTGTCCGTTTTGCCCCACTGGCTCACGGCTTTGTTCTTGGCGACCTGGCAAGGACTTCGCAAGGACTTCCCAGGAGGTCACCCATCCTGGTACTACTCCCACCCAAGCACGCTTAACCACAGAGTTCCCAAGGAACCCGCATGCTTGTGGCCCCAAAACGCGTTGTGTCTGGTAAGGCCAAGGTTTACTAATATACCCAGCATCTCTCCTGTCCACGGCCGATGTGGGATATGCCTAAGGTGTTACACACACCCCCCTTAGGGACTCATCGTCCTCGATGAGGTTTGCCCCACCATCCCGAACGGCACAGGAGTGGCTCTGATACCATTTGTAACACCCCGCTTACCATGACACAATATTGTCCGCTTTGCCCCACTGGCTCACGGCTTTGTTCTTGGCGACCTGGCAAGGACTTCGCAAGGACTTCCCAGGAGGTCACCCATCCTGGTACTGCTCCCACCCAAGCACACTTAACCACAGAGTTCCCAAGGAACCCGCATGCTTGTGGCCCCAAAACGCGTTGTGTCTGGTAAGGCCAATGTTTACTAATATACCCAGCATCTCTCCTGTCCACGGCCGATGTGGGATATGCCTAAGGTGTTACAATCTGCATCGCTTGGTATCTCCATCTCCTCGTTGGCAACTGCCTCTTGCCTATCCAACTTCCGGACAACAGTTACTTAGGCACGGTAGGTGCCCCGATCAAACGGTGAAGGGGGGGGGGGGGGGGTCTATAGTGTCCCTAATTTCAAAACCCGCATCTCTGCACAGCTTAGTAATCAAGCAAGGAAAAGGGAGGATACCTGTGTTCCGCTCAGCAGCGACATCAATCATGTGGAGTATAACAATGTGGCCGACGTCTAACGGCATGTTGTGCTGCAGGTAATAAAGGATGCGCGCCACGTAAGGGTCAACCGTGGTATTGTGAGTGGAAGGGGCTAGACTCCCTTTGATGAATCGCAACCACACCCCAATTTCCAGGCGTAATTCGCTTTTCTTTATCTCGTGCCTTCTTAGAGCCCATTCACCACGCCCGTTGCGCCTCAATGCCGACGCGATAATGGGGCTGTGCATCTCGTCCTGCCCGACACCCTGGATGGGGGGTATACCGAATGTCGCATCTAGATTTTGGTAGCGTGGTACTCCATAATGGTTGCAGATGTAGTCCATCGTGACTCGCACCTCGATCCCACGGAGCTGTACGACATGGAATTCCCCGAAAGCCGGGGGTACCATCGCTGCGTAGAACTGTATAACGAGCTCCGGATCATATGGCTCCGGCTCCCGTACAAAGTCCGTCCATCCCCTTTGAATTGCAATATCTCGAACTCGGGCGCCTGGCATTTCCTTAATTTTCATCCCCTCTCGGGATGAATCGTCCTATCTTCGAACCTTTCCACTCGTTCGTCAAAGTGGAAATGTCGGTGTCGTGCGACTTCGCGGCGTGTGGCTTGGTAACTTTGGTAGTAACGGAACCATCTTGATGGATTTGCAGGATTCGTACGCACCATGATTCTGCAAAAAGATATTGAGTTAATTAGAAACACATAACTAAGAAGGCCACCCCAAACCTAGTCCAGGAATAGGTTTGTTGCATAACTCAGATTTTCATCTAAAGCACAAGAATCATACCCTAAACCTTGGTAAAACCAAGGTTTACAATGGGGTGCTGTGTGGAAAATAAATCAAAAGTAGGCACCCCAAACCTAAGTGAAACTTAGGTTTGTGTATCCTATTTGGTCTAATGAACACAAATCCCCACACACATACACAACATATCAACAAAAATTGCTTAACCATCCTTGAGACTCACAAGAAACCAGCAGCTTATTCATTAAGCACAGTTTTCCACAACTCAGAACCTGGATACTTATCTTGTAATTCAACCCAATATACTCAACAGTTAAAAGAATGCATTCCAACTAAGCACAAACTTGAGATTCATGACAATGGTGGGTATAACATTTGGTTTAACATGAAATTCCCATAAAAATATGACCTCTAAGCGGAAAAACTCTAAGAAAAAGCATGGCAAGACAAAATCACAGCATCAAACACCACAAAATCACATATACCTACTTGAAAATGAGGATCAAAAGGAGAAAATAACCAATACCTTCGGTTTTACATGACAACTTCCCAACAAAAGTAAAATTAGGGCCAAGAGAATGTACCTTGATGTGTTGTGAAAGAGACGAGAAGAAGAACTTGGTTCGAAGATAGGACTAGCGGTTGGTTTCTCAATTAGAGAGTGCCACGTTGATTTGGTTCTGACAACTTTCGGGCAAGTAAACCGTCACGGTTAGAGATGTGTGGGTGACATGTGGTTGACGCATAAGAAATAACCCGCACCTCTGATGACGTTACTTCTGATGAAGTAGCAAAAAACTGACAGAGCTCTGGTGGAGCTTAGTACAGTTTTGCCTCTGTTGAGTGACCGTTTTCATTTCTTTTCAAGTATCCCAAGATGTTTCACCTTTACCCAAAATCATTTAAAAATTCTGTTCTGATGTGAAAGTAGTCAAAGAACGAGAACAGAACTGACTTAGAAATTTCACAGAGATCTGGTGAACATCAACGGAGGCTCTGGTGATATATCAGAGTTCTGGTAAGTTCTTGACTTTATCAAAAGGTTTTCATCAGACCAGGTTTTCCCTTCCTAATTTTTTTATCTTTAGAGTTCAAAAGAGCAAAGTCATTTAGATTTGAAAGAATGGATTTGACTTGCTCCCCCTAAAACCATGCTTATTTTATCTTAAGCTCCCTCTAAAACAGTGAGCTTAGTTGAAGGATTTTTCTTTTCAGCTTTTGGAAAAAAAAACTTTATGTACAACAAAAAAAAACAAAAAAAACAAGAAATTCACAAGAAGAAAACATTGAAAAAGTATGCTGACAGAGCTCTGGTGAGAACATCAGAGGCTCTAGTGAACTATCCTATCTAACCATTTTGACAGAGCTCTTGTAGGAACATCAGAGGCTCTGTTGATTTTTAAACAGATTTAGGAGGACATGTTCAGCATACCCATCTTGCTGATTAAGAAGTTAAATCTCCTTTCATCAAGGGATTTCGTGAACAGATCAGCAAGTTGGAAGTCAGTTGAAACAAAATACATTTCAATTATCCCTTTTTCAATATGATCCTTTATAAAATGGTAGCTTATGTCGATATGCTTCGTCTTGGAGTGCTGAACTGGATTGGCTGTGATTGCTATGGCACTCTTGGAGTCGCACATAATTGGGATCTTGTTGTACTCCATGCCATAATCTTTGAGTTGAGTTTTCATCCAGATCACTTGAGAACAACAACTAGCAGCAGCAACATACTCTGCTTCTGCTGTAGAAGTTGATACGCAGTTTTGTTTCTTGGATGTCCAACTGACTAACTTATCTCCAAGCAATTGACAGCTACCAGAAGTGCTCTTTCTGTCATTCCTGCATCCTCCATAATCTGAATCTGTGTATGCTATAAGCTCGAAACCAAAATTAAGAGGATACCAGAGACCCAAGAATTGAGTCCCTTTTAGATATTTAAATATGCGCTTGACAGCAGACAAATGAGATTTTTTAGGATTTGCTTGAAATCTGGCACAGAGACAGGTTGCAAACATTATATCAGGTCTGCTAGCAGTTAAGTAAAGAAGTGACCCTATCATGCCTCTGTAGTTCTTGACATCCACAGGTTCACCATTAAGGTTAGAGTCAAGTTTAACTCCAGCGGCAATAAGAGTTTTCATTGGATTTGAATTATTGAGCTTATACTTTTTCAAAATATCAGAGATGTATTTAGACTGACTTATAAAAGTCCCTCTGATGGATTGTTTTACTTGTAAACCAAGGAAGAAAGAAAGTTCTCCCATCATGCTCATTTTGAATTCACTTTTCATCAAATCCTCAAACCTGTCACAGTACTCTTGCCGTGTAGACCCAAAAATAATGTCATCAACATATATTTGTACCAAAAGTATATCATTTTTGTACCTTCTAAAGAATAGAGTTGTATCAACAGTACCTTTCTCGAATTGATTATTCAACAGAAAATTTGACAGAGTTTCATACCAGGCTCTGGGAGCTTGCTTAAGGCCGTACATAGCTTTGTCTAGCTTGTAAACGTGGTCTGGAAACTCTGGGCTTTCAAAACCTGGTTGTTGCTGGACATAAACTTCTTCTTGGAGTTTTCCATTCAGAAAGGCCGATTTCACATCCATTTGGTAGACTTTGAACCCTTTATGAGCAGCATAGGCTAGGAAGATTCTGATTGCTTCCAGCCTAGCCACAGGTGCAAAGGTTTCGTAATAATCGATACCTTCTTCATGGACATATCCCTTTGCAACCAGCCAAACTTTATTTCTGATGATAATCCCATCTTCATCATTTTTATTTCTGAACACCCACTTGGTTCCAACATCAGCTTTGTCTTTTGGAAGTGGAACCAAGGACCAAACATTGTTTCTTTCAACCAGAATCTTATCTTGGATAGCTTCAATCCAGTTTGGGTCTTCCAGGGCTTCAATGATCTTTTTCGGCTCAATCATGCTTAGAAAATTGACAAAGAAAGCTTCATTGATTGTGGTCGACCTTGTCTTCACACCATCTTCAGCAGCACCAATAATTACATGATGGGGGTGATCCTTTGTCCATCTGGTCATGGGAGCATGGACAACAGGTGGAGTCTGTGCTTCTGATGGGAAAGGACGAATTTCTGCATCAGAGCTCTGTGGATTGGGACCAGGGCTCTATGGCGCACAACTCTGGTGAGTGGCCTCATTGCTCTGTGATGTCCCAACAGGGCTCTGCGAAGGTGAACTTTCAAATAGGGAATCTCTCCCAATATTTGTCAAGAGGGGTGATGATGGCTCTTGATCAGGTTCTCTTATATTTTGCTGTGGTTCCTCATTTCTCTGAATAACTCCTGTAGATAGAGAAGTAGATGGTGAAGAATTGGAGGGACCAATAAGAGTTGTACCTGTCAGATTCTATTCTGTTGAGTTCTGAGCTTGATTGCCTCTGGTGATGTCGACAGAGGAATCATCATCATCGAAGAAATCATTGAACACAAGGTTGATATCTTCTTCTCTTGTCTTTGAAGAACTTGGCTTCTGTTCCTTCTGTGTCCCCTCTGGTGATTTGCGATCAGAGGAACTTGATGTATTTCATCAAAGGACACATTTATGCTCTCTTGAATGACTCTGGTTCTGGTATTGTAGACTTTGTAGGGTTTAGAGGTTAAGGAATAACCAATAAAGATTCATTCGTCAGCCTTCTTATCGAACTTGCCCAGTTGTTCTCTGTCATTCAAGATGTAACACTTACAACCGAAAACATGAAAATATTTCACGTTTAGCCTTCGATTGTTGATGAGTTCATAGGGAGTCTTCTTGAATCTTTTCACTATTACAGCTCTGTTTTGGGTAAAACATGCTGTTGAGACTGCCTCTGCCCAGAAGTTGATGGGAAGGATAGAACCGGCCAACATGGTTCTGGCGGCTTCTACCAGAGTTATGTTCTTTCTTTCCACCACACCGTTCTGTTGTGGAGTTCTGGCAGCTGAGAAGTTCTGAGAGATTCCTTCCTCTGATAGGTAGGCATCAATTCTGGCATTTTTAAACTCTGTCCCATTATCACTTCTCAACTTTTGGACTTTTAGACCTAACAGAACCTGTATCCTTTTCAACATACTTATCAAAATTTCTGGGACATTAGATTTTACTCTGATGAACTCAATCCAAGTATATCTAGAGAATTAATCTATAAGTACTAGAATATACTTCTTGTCGGACAAACTTTGCACAGAGATTGGACCACAGAGATCCACATGAAGCATATGCAAAGGTCTGGGGCAACTGTGATCACTCTTAGTTCTGTGTGAAGATCTTTTCATCTTACCCAATTTAAAAGCAGAACAGAGATGGTCTTTGTCAAATTTAAGCGAAGGAAGACCTTTCACTAAGTTCAACTTCACGAGTTTGTCAAGATTTTGGAAGTTCAAATGGGCAAATCTTTTATGCCAGAGCCAGGCATCATCCTTTTTCAAAGACACTAAACAGAGTTTTTCTGTTGTAGAGTTTTGGTTTGGATTAAAATTCATTTTGTACAGATTGCCTTTTCTGTCGGTTCATAAAAGTTCTTGACCAGACTCGGAAAGGAACAAAGAATAATACTTCTTCTTAAAATTGACATCGAACCCATGATCACAAAGTTGACTTATACTGAGCAGATTATGATTTAATCCTTCAACATAAGCAACCTTTGAAACTGAAACACCACCATTATTTAAAGTACCATAGCCTCTAATCTGTCCACCACTATCTCCTCCAAAGGTTACTGCACTTCCCATTTTGTTCTTGAATGAAGTCAGCAGCTCCTTATTGCCTATCATGTGCATGGAACATCCTGAATCTAGGTACCAGATCTGCACACGAGGCTTCTGCAAGACAGATTAGTTCTTTTTAGGTACCCATTGCATAATAGGTCCTTTCTTGTTAGGCTTAGAGGTGTTTGACTTACCTACTAGCTTTCCATTATGTGATGGTGTGCCAGAGGATTTTCTCTGTGTATTCTGAACAGTCTTGGGATTCTTCCTTTGTTGTGACTGATTTAGAACACAGTGAGGACCATTCAGGTGATTTTGTAACTTGAGCAGAAGTTGAATACAATTGCAATTAATGGAGCATGAAGATTGATGCAAATTGTTGTTTTTATTCAAAAACTGTTGGTTGAATGGTACTTTATTTTGAAAAACTTTAGGACCAGATGTCTTTTCATACATTCTGTCCTGGTTTGGCTTTATGGAGTTGTTTTTCCTTGGAACAAATTCACTTGGCCAAAAGGAGATTCTTCTTTTATTTACAACAGAGGCAGGAATAGGTTGGTCATTGACTTTCCATTTGCCCTTCTGCTCTGGTGTAAATCTGATTGGTTTGTAGACAAAGGGAACTGAAGTGTTATTCACATAAACACTCTTAGCTTTCTCTCTTCTCTTGTCTTCTATCTCATTAGAAGAAAGAATCTTGACACCCTTGTTTTGAAAAGCAGGAACTGGTATGAATCTGGCTTGTTTCTTAAAGAAAGACACATTTTTCAAAGTTTCAGATTCAACAGAAGTTCGCTTGGGTTTGTGTAAAATAGTCTCTTGAGCACATAAAATTTGCTCATCCACATCAGAATCAGAGTCACTGTCAGATCCTAGAAAGTCTCTGGTGGCTCTGGTGGTTGACTCTAAGGGTATCACAGAGATATCAGCTTTAGCAGACTTAAACCTTCTCAACTTGGGTTTTAATGCATCAGAAGCAGCATTTTCCTTAAGAACCTTTTTCAAATCTTCCTCAAATGATTTCTTATAGTTTCAGAAGTAGGAGAGAAGACTGGGGCTTCAGGGTTGAGCTTGCTCTGTGGTTTAACATCAGAGGATTCAGCCACAGAAGTAACATACTTATGTCCCTTGAAAGAATTGAAATTAAAAATCTCTTTTGGATCCAGACTTTTAACAGAATCAGGAAGTATGATCCTAGCTCTTCCTTGATCATGAATAAACTTTGAAGATGGTTTTGTAACCTTTTCTTGATCCAAGGAGTCATAGTTGACATTCCTGAAGTTAAGTCTCTTGGTCCTTGAAAATACATCTAAGGTTTTGATTCTTTTGAAAGCTGAATTACCAGAGATCACATCCTCCTGAATTTTCCCAACACAGAAGGTAGAAGACAGAGATGTTTTCTTTCTTCCATTATAGGGAGCAAGGTCACTGAAACCAAGACCTTGTGTATCCTTCTGAGAGTTTATCTTTATGTGCACATCTTGTGAATCCTGGTACTTTTTGATTTGAATCACTTTTCTCTGTAGGGATTGATGCAAAACTCCCCTTTCTCTTTGAAAATAATCTTTTAAAGCAATAGAGTTAAGTCTTTCTGTTTCTGACTTCTTAACCTCTTTAGTTTTTTGTTTCAAAACTTCCTCAAACTCTTTGACTTTTTCAGAAAAGGTGTTTTCCTTTTGTTTTTGCAAAATCTCTAGCTTAGACTTTTCTTTGAAGATTTCTTCCTTTTCCTGTTCCAAGAGAGTTTTCTCTCTCTTGTAGAAGGACAGGTCCTTCTGAGCTAGCTTTCTTAATTGCTTTTCCTCTGAAAGCTTTTGTTTTAAAAGTTGAAATTCCTCTGTTAACAACGAAACATGCATTTCTAACTCAGAGTCAGATTTCGATTCAGAATTCGAACATACCTTGGCACTTGGTCTGGTGGTCTCCAGTGCTCTGTTGTTTGGCTATGTTACAGCAAGAGCGTATGCATTCTGAGACAGATCTTCCTCTGTTGTTTTCTCTGGTATCTATCCAGTAATCCAATCTGCTACCTCTAGAGTTTCATCATCCACAGCAACTCCGCAGAAATTGGCCTACTCTGGTTCGTCATCAGAGGACGAATCAGAGATCCAATTCTCCATCTCAGCAACGTAGCTTCTTTCTCGGTAATTGTACTTGTATTTGTTCTTGTAGTAATCCTGGTCTTTTACCAGTTTACCTCTACAATTAGCAGAGAAATGGCCGGGTTTGCCACATCTAAAGCAACATCCACCATTCTGGTTGATGGGTTGAGCAACATCGGTTTTCTGAGGAACTGGAGCATTATACTTCTGTTGTGGTTGAGGTCTCTGCTCCTGTGGAGCTCTGTTCTAGTGGGTAGGTGTAGCGTAACCTATTTTCTCATCTTTCTCTTCTCTCTCGTACCTTCCTCTTCTATCAAATACCTTGTTGCCAAATCTCTTGTTAAATTTCTGAGTTATTAACGCAAGAGATTGAGCAAAGGCATTGATATCATCATCTTCTGATGAACTTTCTTCAGCATCACTTTCAGCTACCAGACTCTTCTTTCCCTTCTTCTTCTCTTTCTTCTTATCTCTGCTAGAACTCTCTCTGTTGGACTTTCCTTCAGTGGGTTTCTTTGAATCAGATATCAAAGCTAATGGACCTGCAATGGTGGATTTGCCTTTTTGTTTGACAACATCCTTCTCTTGTGCAGCAAGAGCGCCATACACATCAGTTAGAGACCATGCATCCAAATCTTGGTTAGCTTGTAAAGACATGGACAAATTTAACCATTCATCATTTAAACTTTTCAAAAACAGAACATTGTTATCTTCCTTCGACCTAATGACCCCACACTTCTTACACATGTTTATTAAAACATTAAATCAGTTGTAGGTCTGTTGTAGGGTTTCCTCAGGAAGTGCTTTGAAATCATTGTATTCGTTAATACATTGGGTCCTTCTGTTCTTTTGGGTCTTGATACCACCTTCAAGTTGATTAAGAAGCTGATCCCAGATTTCCTTAGCAGTAACACATGAATCTAGTTCTTGAAATATATCGTTTGGAATGGCCATAATTAGAAGTCTAACTGCCTTAAGGTCATTTTCCATTTTCAGCGTCTCTTCATCTGTAAAACCAGTGGTTTTAACTTCTAAGTGAGCAGGAATCTCAGCAGTTGTTTGCGTTGCGGGTACACGTGGAACCAAAACCAAGGGTTGGTATGGTCCATCAATGACAGAATGCATTAAAACTATGTCCATTCCATCAAGAAAGTTAACCATCCTAATCTTCCATTGAGGATATTCATCTCTCAGAAGAGTAGGAGGCTTGGTCAGAGAACCAGCAGTGTAGATGGCGTTAATGTTGTTATTATCCATTTTGAAGAAAAACAGAGTAATATGGTTTCAAACGAGTTTAAACTGAAAGAGGATGAACATTAACCAATGGAACAGTAACTTTGAGTAGAGAAGATCATTAAACTAGTTAGAAAGCTTTTAAACAGAGATTAAGGAACTTTGAAATACTTGTTCTAAACTGTAAAAACGGAGTATTCTATGAAGCTTTTAAGACACACACACACACAATCAACAACAATGAATCAACCTGGATAGATTGGATCGTTTGATTTGAGCAAATCAATCCTTTCTGATACCAACTGTAGGTTCCTAGATTCACGTTGTATCACATAAATGGTAAGAAATAGACAGCGGAAGCATTATATAAAGCCATTAAAATGTGAGTGATTGTGTAATATGATAATGTAACAGTGAGTATCAAATATAGAACAGTAAAATGATAACAAGATCAAATATAATAAGCTGCTCGTATATTGATAATATGAATAACACCAAGAACGTGTTCAAGTGTGTGTATTCGGAAATCTCACAGGGAACAAGATCGTACGGAGGTAGTGCTAAGAAATACTGCAGTGTGTGCTCTAACAATTATGGAAAACTATTCTTCCAAAAGCTTACAATTGTTGTTCCACTACCTCTCTATTTATAGCCTGATAAAGCACTAGACAGTGTACTATCTAACCCTGGAATGACACGTGGAAAGTGTGTCTTCGTCCTTTTAGGGCTTATGTGGAAAGTACGAACACGTGTCTAATACTTAGAGATTTCTACAAGACTTAGGCTTCACATAGGTCTTATGTCACCAGAGCTCTGTTGGTCTTCTGATTGATCCGTTCTTTTGTTGAATAGAAGAAGTCTTCTGCCAGAGCTCTGTCGAGCTTTGTTGGTTCCGCCAGAGCTCTGTCGAGCTCTGATGGTCTTCTTGTTGATCTTCTTCCAAGTCTTCTACTGGATCTCAGGTGGTCTTCTGACTTGTGATATTTTCAATACTTTTACATAAGAGATATTTGGGGCTAACAAAAACTGCATATGAACTGATTAATAAAAGAAAACCACTGATTAAATTTTTTCATATTTTTGGCTGCAGGTGCTATATTCTCAAGGATAGAGAAAATCTTGGTAAATTTGACAAGAAAGCAGATGAAGGATACTTTGTTGGTTATTCACTAACTTCCAAAGCATTCAGAATCTACAGTAAAAGGACCAAGAGAATTATGGAAAGCATCAATGTCACATTTGATGAGTCAAGATCAAAGATTTCTGAACAAGACAGTTCAAAACTCAATCAGAATAAGAAAAAGATGACTTCTGAATCAAATTCTAATCCTAATTGTTCAGAACTCAGTTTATTGTTTAAGGATGCATTTCTGAAACTAACTTCTGAATCTTATGCAGATTATGAAAAATCCTAAATTGATTCAAGAGATGAAAAGAAAAAGCTCAGAGGTCTAAGCAACATCTGTAATATCTGATTCTGGTCCATCTGAAGAATGTCCGACTTTGATAAATACAAGTGAATTATCTGAGTCAGGTACTCAGAATTCTAAACAAGGTATTCAGAATTCTGAACAAGGTACTCAGAATTCTGATCAAGGTATTCAAAATTCTGACTATACTACTCAGAATTTGGACTTAGATGCAACAGCTCAACAATTCTCAGAACAAGGAGGCGGTTCAAAATTACAAGTTGTTATGGATGAGAATGATACAAACAACAATATTTCTGATATTGATGTGCTTCCAAGTTCAAATAAATGGACAAAAGACCATCCTATTCATCAAGTGACAGGAGATCCATCAGTTGGAGTGCAAACTAGATCAACAATAGCAAATGAGGCTATGTTTGCAGGATTCCTAAGTATGATTGAACCTAAGAAAGCCACTAAAGCCCAAGAGGATCCATACTGGATTTTAGCAATGCAAGATGAATTGCTACAGTTTACAAGAAACAAAGTCTGGAGACTAATTCCAAAGCCTGAAGGAAAATCAATTATTGGAACAAAATGAGTGTTCAGAAACAAGAAAGATGAGACAGGTGTTGTGGTTAGAAATAAGGCTAGATTGGTTGCAAAGGGATACTCACAACAAGAAGGAATTGATTATGATGAGACATTTGCACCAGTTGCAAGAATTGAGGCAATCAAAATACTCTTGGCATATACTGCACATAAGAACTTCAAAGTGTACCAAATGGATGTCAAATCAGTATTTTTAAATGGTATACTCAATGAAGAAGTCTATATCTATCAACCAGAAGGATTTGTTGATCCTGAGTATCCAGATCATGTGTATGTTTTAGATAAAGCGTTGTATGGTCTGAAACAAGCACCAAGAGCCTGGTATGACACTCTAACTCAATACTTATTAGAATATGGATTCAAGAAAGGTAAAATTGATACAACCTTATTTTTAAAGAAGGAAGGTGAGGATTTAATCTTAATTCAGATATATGTAGATGATATCATATTTGGCTCTACAAATGCAGAATTGTGTAAAGAGTTTTCAAACATCATGAAATCCAAATTTGAAATGAGCATGATGGGAGAATTGAATTTCTTCCTTGGTCTTCAAGTGAAACAGTTACCAAATGGGATTTTGTTGATCCAAACCCTCAGTGATTTGATAATGACTCTTTAAGAAATACTTAGTGATAATTGTAAGTAGACAATATGTATTAGAGTTTCACTATCGCTGATAAGTACTATGTCTCTACAATACCGCTGATAGGAAACTCATGCCTTTTAAATTAGACATTCAGCGAAACTGTTCATCAATAAAGCGCTGAACCTGTTCAGTCCTGTTGGTGATCACTGATAGTTTTAGTTGTTTACTTATGATCCCTGAAGACAAGTTTCACGTCAACAAAGGTTCTACGCTGAAGTCGAAGATCAAGCCCAAGAACCAGCGACAAGTCTACTAATGAACTGATGTAGATATCAGCGAAGACAAGATTTGTCCACTCAACGTGAAGTATCAAGTAGAAGACTTCAGCGATCGCTGACCTTTGTCACTCGCTGATAGAGTACTGTTCAACGAACATTGATCATGAAGTATTCCTCTACAAGTTACTTTGTCTTACCACCTTGCACGCCTCCGTACAAAAATGTCAGAAAGGACATCCCTTCTGTCCATTATTGTACAACTAACACTAATTCTACACTGTTCATCATGCGGCTACTAGGTTGTCTACAAAGGTCAAACCATGCAACCAATCAGCTGCTTGCCACGTGTAAAGTTGTACTGATATGCATTAAATGCATGCAGTATATAAGAAGAACCCTACTTCAGAAATGAAGTGCTCGGCCATCTTCTTCTTTCTTTCTCTTAGTGTTAGAATATTTGTCTTTAATATTCTTATCTCCTTTCTGTCTTAATTCTAGTGCAAGAAACTTAGTGTTTTCATTACTTGTTTAGATTAGGTTTAATCCTTAATCTTGTTCCGCAACAAGTTGTAAATTGTTTGATAAATATCAATAAACAATTTAGAAAAGTAAAATCTGTGTGTTTGTATTCAACCCCCCCTTCTACAAACTTGTATAACCCTCCGGGACCAACAAGTGGTATTAGAGCAGATTGTTTAATCTCATAAACAAGATATTGCTTATACTAATCTTTTCTCTTCCTTGCTATTTCTCATAACGGCTACCAACACAAACACAAACTATATTGACAATGGTTTTCTTGCAAAACCCCCTAGATTTTCCAGAGATAACTTTAATCTATGGAAAAATAGGATGATACTCTTCTTAGAAGGTGTAGACCCTACTATGCCTTATTACATCGAAAATGACCCATATATCCCTGTTAGAATTGACCCTGAAGTTCCAGGAACTACTACTAGAGTTGTTATTCCTGAAAGAGTCGTGCCTAAGGAACCTCACAATTGGTCTGATGAAGATAAGAAGAAAGTGGCTATCGACACTAAAGCCAGATCCATTCTTTCTATGGCTCTTCCTGACGAAGTCTACCATTCCGTCATGAATCTTAAAACCTCCAAAGCCATGTGGGACACCATCTGTGTTCAATATGAAGGTACTTCTGAAGTCTAGGACTCAAGAAAGATCAACCTGGTAAGACAGTACGAAAGCTTCATTTGTGGTAAGAATGAATCTCTCTCTGAAGTACATCAGCGGTTTAACTGTTTAATAATAGATCTGAAAACTGTTGGTAAGGAATATTCTAACTTAGAAATTCTGACAAAGTTCTTAGAATATTTACCTGAAAGCTGGGACAGTTATTCAATGTGTCTCAATCTATCAAAGGATCTAAAATCTATGACTCTTTCTACCTTATATGGCACTATGCTCAATCATGAGCAGTCGTGTCATCTTAAGAAGAATCTTGTAAAAGATTCCAAAAGCACACCTGTTGCTTTAATCTCAGAGTCACCTTCCACTCAGCGATCAACTGTCACTATCACTGAGTTGGAAACTAACTCTGAATGCTCATCAGATGTTGACTCTTCAGATGTTGATGAATCTATGACTCTCCTATCTAATAAGTTCAGGAGATTCGCCAAAAAGAAAAATTGTAGAAAGAATAAGCCCCTCGCACTCACTGACAAGCCTAGATCATCAACCCCTGTTGATAAGGCTACTGCTACCTGCTTTAACTGTGAAAAAGTAGGTCACTTTGCTAGTGAATGCAGGTCAAAGAAAGTCTATAAACACTCAGCTTTCTCCAAGAAATCCTCTAACCCCAGGGCTAGAGATGACAAGTATCAAAAGCTGAAAGAAAAGTATGCAAAGCTGAAAGGCTTTATGAAGAAAGGCAAAGGCCTGATGGCTGACTTTGATTGGGCTACCTCTGATGAAGAAGAATCATCTGACTCTGAAGATGATGATGAGGCCAATCTCATGGCCAAAATCAAAGACGAGGAAGAAAATTCTGACATTCCCTCTACTTCAGCCTCTGCTACCAAAGTATCACCTTCTTTCTTTACACATATTTCAGATATTGATGAAGCTGATAGTCTTCAAAAGATCGATCTCCTGACTATGAGTTTATATGATGCCATGAATGGCAAAACTGTTGTTGAAAATCAAAACCTTGATCTCGCTGAACAACTTAAACACTGTCACCTTCAAATAGAAAAAGCTTTCTAAAATTGAAGAAGATTTAAAAGATCAAGTTCATGTAAATAAACTAGTCAAAATCGAGCGAGAATAAGCTATCGCTGCATTGAAAGCTGAAAAAGCTACTGTTGAAGGATGGTGTAAATCCTCAACAACGATCACTGAGATAATCAAGTCTCAGATTCCCCTGAGTGACAAACGTGGTCTTGGTTACAAAGCTGACGCTGAAGAACCAACCACTGATCATTCCATGCTTAAGTTTGGAATGTTTGTGTCCTCTATCCCTGACACTTCATCATCTCAGTGTTCCTCTTCAAAAACTCCTATCCCTTAGGAAATCTCTACCTTAACTTCTAAACGTAAAGAGAAAATTGTTTATCCAAAACCTCAGAAGGGTACCTTTGTACCTAAGCTGAATGCTTCTAAAGCTTCAGTGACTTATCCCTCTACTTCTAAGAACAAGATCCTTGGATTTATTCAGCGATCTACTCCTAGAATCAGAGTGGATATTATTGGTAAGAAATCCGAAAAACTGATTGTTCCTCCCATTTCCAATACCAAAGGTATACTTGGTGCTGGCACTGCTCATTTAAAATTAACGGCTAAGCATGCAAATGGTCCTAAAGCTACTTTTAGCTATAGGAAATGTTATCATTGTGGACTTACCGATCACATTGCTAGAAAGTGCCCCACAACCACCAAAGATGAAAAGGTAGCTAAGGTGAAGATCAATGCCCCCAAGGCAAAGAAGACCACTGAGGTTAAGAAATTAACCAAAGTGAAGAATTGTTCTGAAGCTGAATCTTCAAATGCTGTGAAGATTGCTGAACCTTCCACTTCTTCTACCACCACTGACAAATGTGGACCTATGGTTAAATGGGTGCCCAAGTCAAACTAATCTTCTTTTGTTTACAGGTTAAGAAGGGTATCTGGTATCTCGATAGCGGATGCTCTAGACACATGACTGGAAAGAAAAATCTGCTCACTGAATATAAGGAAGAGAAGGGTCCCTTAGTGACTTTCGGTGGAAATGGAAAAGGCCATACCCGAGGGTTTGGTGTACTTTCTAATGGTACAACAACCTTCAGAAGAGTCGCATATGTTGAAAGACTGAAGCACAATCTTCTAAGCATAAGTCAGCTGTGTGACAAGGATAACAAAGTGATTTTCACTAAGGAATCCTGCTTTGTCACTGACAAAAAGGAGAAGATAGCTCTCAGTGGATATCGTATGGAAAATGTTTATGTTATAAACATGGACTCTACAACCACTGAAAACTTATGTTTCTTCTTAAAAGCCTCATCAGATGCCAACTAGCTATGGCATAAGAGGCTCTCTCATCTCAACTTCAAGACACTGAATACTCTTTCTTCTAAAGAGTTGGTCACTGGTCTACCTCAACACTCATACGCTAAGGAGTCCGTATGTTCAGCGTGTGAGAAAGGGAAACAAACTAAAGCAATCTTCAAATCTAAGCAAGTTTCCTCAGTGTCATATCCTCTACAACTCCTCCATATGGATTTGTTTGGCCCTGTTAACAAACAATCCATCACTGGAAAGAAATATACATTGGTTATAGTTGATGAATTCTCTCGCTATACCTGGGTAATGTTTCTCCGTTCTAAGAGTGACACCCCTGAAGAACTCATCACTTTTGTTAGGAAAATGGAAGTACTGAACAACATGACCGTTCGCTCAATAAGGAGTGATCATGGGACTGAATTAAAAAACAGTTCTCTTGATTCCTTCTTTGAAAGTAAGGGTATTTCTCACAACTGTTCCTCAGTGAGAACACCGCAACAAAATGGAGTCGCTGAAAGAAGAAATCAAACTATCATTGAAGCTGCACGTTCAATGCTCAGCGATTCTCATCTACCTACTCAGTTTTGGGCAGAAGCTGTCAACATTGCCTGTTTTACTCAAAACAGGTCGCTGATAGTCAAAAGATTCAAGAAGACAGCCTATGAACTTTTCCATGGGAGAAAGCCTTCAATTAGCTTTCTTCACATCTTTGGATGTCAGTGTTTCATACTGAACAACAGAGATGCCCTTGGAAAGTTTGATCCTAAGGCTGATGATGGAATCTTTCTTGGACATTCTTCAGTTTCTAAAGCCTTCAGAGTCTTCAATCGGAGAAGACAAACTATAGAAGAAACAATCCACGTCACCTTTGACGAATCCCGTTCAGTGAACTCTAGACCTTCTGCTGATACTGAAGAACTGAATCAATGGATGTTTTCTCATCTTGGTGATTCAGAAGACGCTCCTACTCCTCCATCTCATACTCATCCCGCTGAAGATGATGATCCTACTATCATCCCAAGCATGCAGAATAGTGAAGCTGAAACATCATGGGTCTCAGCTGTTCCTATTAACACTATGCCTGCTTATGAACCTTCTTTCTCAGACATACCATCTACTTCTCAGCAATCAGTGAATGAAATGACATCTGAACCTCTTCCTCTCTTGGTTGAAATAAAATAAGTTGCTGAAGCCTCATCTTCAGCTCCTCCAGAAGTTCAGGTTGAGCAAGCGACTTATGCTCTGGCTCAGCGATGGACTATAAATCACCCTATTGATCAAATTCTTGGTGATCCAAACACTGGTGTTCAGACTCGACGAAGTGCAGGTAATATTTGTTTATTCGTTAACTTTATTTCTTCGATTGAACCAAAGAAAATAGATGATGCCCTCAGAGATCCAAACTAGGTCAGCGCTATGCAAAAAGAGCTGACTGAATTTGAAAGAAACAAAGTTTGGAAGCTCATTCCAAGACCATCTGACAAATCAGTGATAGGAACTAAATGGGCCTATCGAAACAAGTTGGATGAACATTGAACTGTAACCCGCAACAAGGCTCGTCTTGTTGCTCAGGGATACAGACAAGAGGAAGGTATAGATTACGACGAAACATTCACCCCAGTGGCAAGACTCGAAGCTATTCGTCTATTCTTAGTTTATCAAATGGATGTTAAGTCAGCGTTTCTCAATGGAAAGCTGAGTGACGAAGTCTACATGGAACAACCTCCAGGATTCTCAGATCCTAAGCATCCAGGTTATGTTTATAAACTGGATAAGGCACTTTATGGCTTAAAGCAAGCTCCTCGTGCATGGTATGACACTCTCTCTACTTATCTCCATATTGAAAAAAAATCAGGAAAGTAAAAGGTCATATTATTCTTGTTCAAATATATGTCGATGATATTATATTTGGTTCTACTAACCCTGACTTGTGTACTCGTTTCGCTGATAGAATGAAAGCTGAATATAAAATGAGTATGATGGGTGAGCTGACATATTTCCTTGGTCTTCAAATCAGACATAGTGAAAAACGAACTTTCATTCATCAAGAAAGTATGTTAAAGATATGCTGAAGAAATTTGATTTAACTCATAGTTCAGCTATGAAAACCCCTATGGCACCACCGCTGACACTAAACAAGGATCCTTCTGGAAAACCTGTTAATGTCACAGCGTACTGTGGGATGATCGGCTCTCTCATGTATCTTACAGCTAGCCGACCTGATATTATGTATGCAACTTGTTTGTGTGCACGATATCAAGCTGAACCTAAGGAATCTCATTTGATCGTTGTAAAGCGAAACTTTCGTTACCTTAAGGGTACTCCTAACCTAGGTCTTTGGTATCCCAAAGACTCGGGATTTGATCTAATCGCCTATTCAGATAGTGATTTTGCAGGTTGCAAATTGGATAGGAAAAGCACCACAGGAGGTTGTCAGCTTCTGGGTGGATAGCTGGTGAGTTTGACAAGTAAAAAGCAAAACTTAGTGTCCATCTCAACCGCTGAAGCTGAGTACGTAGCCGCTGGAAGCTGTTGTTCTCAGGTCTTGTTGATGAGAAATCAACTACTGGACTATGACCTTCAGCTCTCGAAAATTCCAATCTACTGCGACAGCACAAGTGCCATCGCTATAGCAAATAATCCAGTGCTACACTCAAAGACCAAACACATCGAAATCAGGTATCATTTTATCAGAGATCATGTGATGAATGGTGATATAGAACTTCATTTTATCCCAACTGACCTTCAGTTAGCTGATCTTTTCACCAAACCTCTTGATGAGACAAGATTCAACTTTCTCATCAGCGAGCTTGGAATGCTGAACTTAGGAGAATAAAATCTTCAGCGGTTCACATTTGATCAGGGATAAAACAAACTTGTATAACCCATTAATCATTTACTCTCTGAACAAAATTGATTCGCTGATATCAAGGTATGTTCTCTCTTACTCGTTGACGTTCGCCTAAAACTAAAAGATTTCAAAGCAAATTGCATCGCTGAATATCTCTTCCTTTCAGTGATATTTTGAAATTTCCAAACTTAACACTGATATTTCTATTCAGTGCTTCATGTTTTTCAAAAGGTCCCTGAGCTTTTCAAATCCTCAGAGACAACCTAAAATATGAAAGGACATTTGTGATGTCATCAAACGAGTAGACCATGGCACGCTTTTTCTGACACACGTTTGCCTGTTTTGTTTTTCTTGACCAATCAAATTCAAGGGATGTGTCAGTGCCATGATGAAAAACTTTCCCGCTCACAGTTTTTCTCTCGCTAAGTCTCACTATATTAACACATTCGAGTTTAAATTTTTACCTTACGCGAACTTCATCTCCTTCAAAGCAAGAAATCTCTGTTGCATTCAAAATATTAACTCAATAATCCATTCATCTTCATCTTCAATATTACAGGTTAATATTTCTTTTATGTTGCAACTAATAAACTTGTTTCGGATCTTATCATTGTTTTCAAAAGATCAAACAAAAGAATCTTCTTAAAATGAAATCATCTTCTTTTCATGATTTTATGAACACAATCTTCATGGTTGTTCTTCAAGTTTAAAACAAAAATCTTAAACTTGCTTCTTAACATGTTTTTCCAGAATCTCTTCTTAAAAATGAAAATGCAAAACATGAATTTCACATTAGATCTTGTATCTTTATTCAAAACAAGAAAAACTCTAATCTCCATTAAGATATCTTGTGTCTGAATGGAATGTGCAAAACCCTAAAAAATCTTATTTGGGAAAATCTTTCCTCATTAAGACTCTTCTGTTCATATTCTTCATTATTGTGATCATATACAGAATGGCATCTACTATTGACATTCCTACTACCATGTCTTCTACTGCTGCTGAGGCTACTGAAATCACAAAAGCTCCTCAGGTTACTTTTAAAGTTGAGCAGGTTACATTCCAAAGCAACAACCCATATGCTCTATTCGATTTCCCTCAAAAGAAGCAGGTCACACATCTTGATGACGCTGTGAATTTTCTGAAGACATGCCCTCTCTCTACAGCTCTAACCATCACTCCTCCAGCCAACAAACATCTACTAGCTCAGTTCTGGTATTCTGCCAGTAGAGCTCATATCACTTCTACCAAGGACCCTAAGAAGAAAATTGATGTCATTCTCTTTGACACCGATCATGGTACTTCAAAGATTACACCTGGTAAAATCAGGTGTGCCCTCAACCTCACCACGACCACTAAAGATAAACGCTTTGTCTCTCTTCCAGATCCCAAAAACTCAGCCGACAGGGAAACTCTGATTACATTTTTCGATGCAATGAAGTATGCATGGGACACAGGGAGAGATGAACTCCCTGAGAAGAAGTTGATTGCCATCAAGAAGTCAAAGATGCCCAGCGAGATGAACTTCATCTTCGCTCACTTGATCAGCTGCATGACAGCGAAAACCGTGTCAACTGACCAAGCTTCACAACTCCAACAGGCCGTGGGGTACTCACTACTAAAGGGTCTCCACATTGATTGGGCAAAAATCATTTATGATGATCTGATGCTCAGGGTGGATGCGGCTGAAAGACCAACATATGTTCCTTATCCCAGGTTTGTCAGTGCCCTCTTCGCTCAAGGCCTGAAAGACAAGTACCCGAAGGTGGGCGGCCTGAGACTCTCAAAAGTCGGCCCTAAAGTTCTTGATTTCAAGCCCCTACCAAATGAGGTACGTCTCTCTAAAATCTTATCTATTCTCCATCCTCAGCGGTAATCCCAACTGCTGATTCCCAGGCTGCACCCCCCACTCCTTCTCGAAAAAGGAAACAGTCTACTACCCAACTTGATTCTGAAAGGATCAAGAAAACAAAGGAGCAACCCCCAAGCCTTTCCAGGCTGAAGACTCCAAGACTCTTTCTGAACAAGAGTCGTTGGATAGTTCCATGGTACGCTCTGCCACAGCTGCTCAAGCCACCCCTTCCATACCGAATTCAGCGTCTCTAAACGCTGAGGTTATAAACTTGGAACCGACCCCACCTCCCTCAGTACCTCTAAGTACCGCGGAAGTGATTCTCAGCGGATCCAACGCTGAACCCTGTATCCAATCCCTCTTCTCAACCTTTATTCCTCCCACAATTTCTTTGGACACCCCACCAGTATTTCCCCCATTCTCTGCAACAAACATCATCCTCCAGGATACATCAGCTGGAACTTTACAGGGGATGATAAATCAAAATACAGGATCTGTAGGCACTTCTATGCGCCAAGGCACTCTGGAAGGCAACATGGAACACTACTCAGGTTATTGAAGTTTCGAGGACTTCACCAACCCGCCTGCAGGTATACACAAAACCATACACACTCCTCTCTCGAAATCCCCAACTTCTGAGCTTTCCTATGTTAATAAGTTTTTAACTATTGCGGGTCCTAATTTGGGAGATATCAACACCTCCCTGAAGGCCCTGGAAACAAAGATGGAATCTTTCACCACCACTCTCTCATCTAACTCTTCAGCGGTTACAAACGCTGGAGATGCTCTAAAGACGCTGACCACTGAGGTCGAAAAGAAAGCCTCCAGTGCTGATTTGGAGATGGTGGATGGTAGCATTGGAACCTTTGCTACTACTCTTGCTGAAAACTCCACCTTCATCAACAATCTCAACTCCACCAACACCACCCTCTCCACAAATTTCACCACTCTGAAGAAGTCACATCATTGAAGACAGAGGTTGGTACTCTTAAGAGAGAGGTGTCTACGGTCAAGACTGAGGTTGGCACTGTCAAAGACCTCCTTCAGCAAATCCTCGACTGCCTGAATGCTGCTACTTGTGCTCCTTCGCATTTTACTCAGGTGGATCGAGAGGATCTTCAAAGAATCACTCCTGCTATATCTGGCCTGGAAGACAGATTAAGTAGGATTGAAACCTGTGTTGGGATCTCTGGCCTGGAAGACAGGGACCCAATGCACACTACTGCTACTGCTGACATTCCTCTATCCTCCCCCATCTATCGTGTGGAATACGGGGAGAAGACTGAAGACCTTCCCCATAATGTTGAGGGGGAGAAGACAAATCTTGAAGACCTTCCCCATAACACTGAGGGGGAGGGTATTGTTTCTGGTGCTACTACTGAACGACCTCAGGGAGTTGAAAACCCTGAGGGAACCGAGAAACCTCCCTCTGTATCTGAGGGGGAGCAACTTGAAGCTGCTGCTGATGTAACCGAACCCTATGCTGACGAGGTAGAATCTGAAGAAGAAGCTGAAGATGATGAAGGCGTCGACATAGATGATGATGAGCCATCATCATCCCCTAAAGATGATGATGACGATGATGATGATGATGATTTCTTCGTCCAGCCAATCAAGAAAGCCCCATCTCAAAAAGGGGTTGTCATCACAGAACAATCAGGGGAGGGGACCACCAAAAGGCCTGCAACGTATGAAGCTGACAAAGGCAAGAACAAAGGTGTTTCTTCTGAAGACAACTTGGCTTTTCTTTTCAGGAAGCCAGTCTGTCAGGTAACATACACTCTATTCCCTTATACTGCAGCCCTCCTCTATCCCTTCTCTATATCAGTTCTCCTCTCCATAAAACCTCTAAACACTTAACCCTCATTCTTTCTATATCTCTTCTTTCCCAAATGATCTTACTCAAATGATCGTTGTGTTTCAGCTAGTCCTCTCTCCTGCTTGAGGATCCAGCTGAAGTTCCTCCTACTGCATCAACAATAATCCCAGTCTTAGACTTCGCTGAGACTGATGACATTTTTGAAGAAAAACAGGGAGAAGAACCTCTCTCTCACAAGAATAGACCTTCCTTGGTTCCACAAATACCAAGTGAAGAAGAAACGAAAAAGAGAGCTGCTATGGTTCAGAAATTTGAAGCTAAGCGTCTTATTCCTCATCGCCTAAGGCATTTCACAAACAAGGAAATCGCTGAAGCTCTCAAAGCTGAACAACTCTTCACTGAAAGAAAGAAGGCTGAAGAAAAAGACAGGGAATATGCCCTAGAGCTAGCCCAATGTTCGTTCGAAGACCCAAACTTAAGAAGATTTCTTGTTATTGTCCAAGAGAAACTGCTGATAGACGCACAGAAGACTCACCAGAAAAAGACCAAAGTCAGCGACACCACTCTTGAATGGTGTAAGAAGATGTGCCACTACAGACAACATCTCTCAAGGATAAAAGCTGTAAATGTCAAAGAAAGATATGCTCTGAAAAATAACATAAAGATACCAATCGTGAATGTCCAAATAGTCAGAGAAAACGGCCACAACAGAACTGTCTACATGTCAGCCATAAATACTTTTTGTCTTGCTGAATGGTTGGAGATGAGAATAGCAATTCAAAGATCCCGCTCAACTTTCAGGACCTATGTTGTACAAGAAATAAACAAACAAACCGACTTGGTTTCCTCAGCGGTTGATATTCCTCGTCCTCCACAACCTCTGAAGAAGCAAGTTGCTCCAAAGAAGAAGACTCCTTCTTCTCCAGGCCCGCTGATAAGAAACGAGACAGGAACTGAATTCTCTCGTGAATCAGCTTTTGGCCCTGCCCCTGAACTTTCTGGACTTGACGTATCCCTACTTCCTGCTGAAACCTTCTTCCCTGGCAGAGTACTCAACAATCCTTATGGCATCTTCTTCTATGACTTCAGTGGTCGCCCGTGCTTTCAACGCATCTCTGAGTTATACAAAACTCCGTTCGAACAACTCAAAGATTTATTATACTGGTCCAAGTACAAACAAAGTCTCCTCGGAAAACTCCTGAAACCCCACATCTATCGCGAAACAAAGAAAAGAAGGGAACATGGAGTTACAGTCCCTGACTGGATGATTCCAGAGACTGACACTCTTGATGAACTCGTCAAGAAAGAATCTGGTTAGCTGATAGGATTTCCTTGTAATTCTTCTATCCTTTATCAGCTTATATCTTTTGTACTTGTAATTTAATTTGCTGTACTTGTAATTTTTCCGCTTCCCTTTGTAACCTTTACGAAGTTTAAAGAAAAATTTCAGCGAATGTACTTTACTCCATCAGTACTCATAAGATCCCAGAAAACAGTAAAAGGGACAAATACTTTATGAGTTCTTTTTATCCTTATGTTTTCATACTTAGCAATTTTCTTTTGTTGCTATGTCAATATCAAATAGGGGGAGATTGTTGATCCAAACCCTCAGTGATTTGATAATGACTCTTTAAGAAACACTTAGTGAAAATTGTAAGTAGACAATATGTATTAGAGTTTCACTATCGCTGATAAGTACTATGTCTCTACAATACCGCTGATAGGAAACTCATGCCTTTTAAATTAGACATTCAGCGAAACTGTTCATCAATAAAGCGCTGAGCCTGTTAAGTCCTGTTGGTGATCGCTGATAGTTTTAGTTGTTTACTTATGATCCCTGAAAACAAGTTTCACGTCAACAAAGGTTCTACGCTGAAGTCGAAGATCAAGCCCAAGAACCAGCGACAAGTCTACAAATGAACTGATGCGGATATCAGCGAATACAAGATTTATCCACTCAACGTGAAGTATCAAGTAGAAGACTTCAGCGATCGCTGAGCTTTGTCACTCGCTGATAGAGTATTGTTCAAGGAACGCTGATCATGAAGTCTTCCTCTACAAGTTACTTTTGTCTTACCACCTTGCACGCCTCCATACGAAAATGTCAGAAAGGACATCCCTTCTGTCCATTATCGTACAACCAACTCTGATTCTACACTGTTCATCATGCGGCTACTAGGTTGTCTACATAGGTCAAACCATGCAACCAATCAGCTGTTGCCACGTGTAAAGTTGTACTGATATGCATTAAATGCATGCAGTATATAAGAAGAACCCTACTTTAGAAATGAAGTTCTCGACCATCTTCTTCTTTCTATCTCTTAGTGTTAGAATATTTATCTTTAATATTCTTATCTCCTTTCTGTCTTAATTCTAGTGCAAGAAACTTAGTGTTCTCATGACTTGTTTAGATTAGGTTTAATCCTTAATCTTGTTCCGCAACAAGTTGTAAATTGTTTGATAAATATCAATAAACAATTTAGAAAAGTAAAATTTGTGTGTTTGTATTCAACCCCCCCTTCTACAAACTTGTATAACCCTCTAGGACCAACAGATTTTTATAAAGCAAGGAAAATATGTAAAAGATATTTTGAAAAAGTTTAAGATGTCTGATTGTGCTGCTATGAGAACCCCAATGGCTACTAATGTTAAGTTAGATGCTGATCTCTCTGGAGTTTCGGTAGATAACAAGGTTTATAGGGGCATGATAGGCTCTCTACTTTATCTGACTACAAGTAGGCTAGATATCATGTTTGCTACATGCTTTTGTGCTAGATTTCAATCCAATCCCAAAGAATCTCATTTATTTGCTGCTAAAAGAATATTAAGATATCTCAAAGGTTCACCTAAATTGGGCCTTTTGTATCCAAAAGAAACTGATTTCAAGGTAACTGCCTTTATTGATGCAGATCATGCAGGAAGCAGAATGGACATGAAAATTACTTCAGGTGCATGTCACTTTTTGGGAGATAAGATAGTGAGTTGGTCTTCAAAGAAGCAAAATTGTGTGTCCACATCCACTGCTGAGGCAAAATATGTAGCTGCTGCTGCTTGTTGTTCTCAAACTCTATGGTTGAAATTTGAAAACACAAGTCATGGATTATGGGTATCAATTGAATAAAATTCCCATTTACTGTGATTCAGAAAGTGCCATTGCCATAACTCAGAATCCTGTTCAACACTCAAAGACAAAACATATTGATATAAGATATCATTTCATTAAAGATTATGTGGAAAAGGGAACCATAGAAATGCATTTTATACATACAAAGCATCAATTGGTTGACTTGTTCACAAAAGGTTCAATTTTCTCATATGCAAAATTGGAATGCTTAATCTAACTAATTGATTATATTTGTTGTTTTTCAGAAATGAATTTTTTTTTCTAAGTAAGATTTTCTGAGTAATGTTCTTAGAATTCTGACTCTCTTACTCAGAAATTATGAGTCTTGAGTTCAGAACTTTTGAGACAATACTTCAGAAATCTGACTTAATTTGTTTTCTTCTGGTAAGGTTAATCAGATCTTCTGAGTATACCTTTCAGAACATCCTTATTTCTGAAAATTACAAGTATTTCAATCAGTTATTAAGTTTTCAGTTTTATTTTTTTTCATATAATTCTTTTATGTCTAATATGTGTTTGAGAATATGCTTGAGTCAAGGGGGAGCATTGAAATAGTTCAGAAATCATTCTGAGTTGTTTACAAGGTTTGTATTATGTTCTCATCCCAAATCATTTTAAGAGGGACAAACTTCTAATGATAATTTTTTTTGACTTGTTCAAACTACTTCTGAATCCTTAAAAAGGTTTGTGGTCAGAAGTTAGATTTTAAATGTTTTTCTGAAATCTCAAATCATCTAAAGAGGGACATGCTTTTGATGACAAAACAAGTTTATATATGTTCAAACTACTTTTGTATGCTTAAAAGATTTATATCTTCAGAAGTTGAATTTTAAATGAATTTTGAATTTCAAGGGTATTTCTCTGAATTGTATACTCAGAACTTCTGACTATGCAATCTCAGAATTCTGAGTGTAGTATTCAGAACTTTAACTTGTGTTGAATTCTATCTCATACTACATGTCAGCTTCTTTTTGAATGAAATTACCATGTTCTTTTAAAGAATTCATTTTGTGGTATTTCACAGTGTTTGCAACCATTATAACTCTGACATAAAGCAGTTTTTCACCGTTTGAATCCTTTCAACTTCGTGGATTTTAAATAGACCTTAAAATCCCTATTTCAAATTCATTCAAATTCTAAGAGTGATAGGTGAGATACGTAAAACTCT
Organism: Saussurea involucrata; assembly: GCA_033807775.1. Classification (NCBI taxonomy): domain Eukaryota; kingdom Viridiplantae; phylum Streptophyta; class Magnoliopsida; order Asterales; family Asteraceae; genus Saussurea; species Saussurea involucrata. The sequence goes on along the minus strand of CM066317.1, from coordinate 71,482,188 downwards.
TGAGTTCATCGATTCTGTATTCTTTCAAATTTCTTGAGCATTCATAATGTTTGCTCCATGAAGAAGTGTAACCCAATCTCTACACACTGCAAAGACCTTAATGTCATCGTCTTCGGACTCAGATAATGAAGTAATGATGCCTGAAAGAATAGGTGTTGTAGAGGAAGTGATTGGAGGAAATATCTTAGAGAATCAGGTTGTTGAAGGGGTTGCAAATGAAGAACAAATGGCTGAGTCTGAGGGTGATGCAGAACAGGGGAATGCAAATATTGTCCATCAACAGAGTGTCGTACGATCTGCAATGTCATCTAGACCTGTTTCGTTGGAAAGGTTAGTACCAGAGGATGATTACTTGGCTTTATTGGAAAACAATTGTGTTTTAGTGCTTGATGAAACGAATTTTAAGGAGGAACATAGGATAATCATAGAGTTGTTGAAATTTCACCCTTTCAAGAAATGGTTCACTTTGAAGAAGACAGTACCTGTGCAAAACATTCAACAATGGTGGAAAAATCTAGAGTTGCAAGGTAATGAATTCATATCCAATGTAGGGGGAGTTCCATTAACTCTGACCATTAGTTTTCTAAGGATCATGTTAAGGTTGCCAGAAAAAGATGACTTGGAAGGGAGATCTGATTTTGAAGATGAACCTACTTCAGCGGATATGATAGCTGAATTTAGGAGATTGGGTTAATATGATGACTTGAGGAATCTTAGTTCATTCAGAAGAAACAAATTACCACCAATTTGGGCATGTTTTTTCACAATTGTAAACAAGTGCTTGTCTGGAAAGCACAGTTCACCAGATCAAGGATCAAGACAGATTGTGCAAATTTTTCATGGTTGGTAAAGAACAAACAATACAATTATGCATCTATTTTGTGGGAAGATATGAAGAATACCTTTGAAAGATATCAGAAAGCACTAAGGGGAGAAACAAGAGAGAAGCCTTTGACTTACATTCCATATCAGACATATTGGCAGATGGTTATTTGGTATGCAATGAGGCAGAATCCTCAAATTCCAAGGAGAGCTGATGAGGAGCATGGGCCAATCTTCTATATGGGTAAAATGACATCTTCGCTTAAACTTGTGAATTTTCCAAATCACAAACCATTGACAAAAGCACTTAGGTCATACATTCCAAGGGATAGTGATATTTTAAAAGCATATTGCACCTCTATGGAACTTGAACAACCTCAGGTTCCTACCCATGAGGACAACCCAGAGTTGAGAGGTGAGGGGGCTAGTGTAGTAAGAGAGGGGGAGTTTGTTCAAGGGGGAGAGCAAACTTAGAGTGTAGAGAGGGAAAATTCAGAGAGATTGGGTAGTGGTGAGCATGAAAAACAGATAGAGAGTGGTGAGTATGAAAGATTGTCACCAGAGTTAGAAAATAGAGATGACTCTGTTCTAGCTGATCTAAACCAGGCACCCACATCTGCTATTGGTTCACATGTCTTGGTGACCAATATTGAACATACCACTGAGCCCATGGTAGAACTTGAAACACCCATCCATACCCACTCAGTAGAAATTCAAGAAACTACTGTTTCATTTAATTATAGGGAACGATTTTTACACATTTGGAGTTTGGCAATCAATCCCAACATTCATTTCAACACATTGAGTCTGGATTACACAGTAATATCCTATTTGAGCCCGAATTTTCATTGTACACAAACACATCACAGGGAATTCGTTTTCCTGTTACAACTTCCATAGAAATACCTAATGTTGGGTGTCAAGGATTGGATGGAAGACTTGGGGAGGTGAACTTCTTAAAAGCCTCTTTACACAGTGCATCTGTTGTAAATGGTGCCTCTGTGACACCTATAAGCCATATGTTCTCTGAACATATGCAAACTGGTTCATCTGTTGTTCCAGGGTTACCACTTTCATCTTCTGAATTTGAAAAGATTCAGAAAAGTAATCATGATCTGGGAAACAAAGTTCAGATCTTAGAAAATGAAGTTATTTTCTTAAAAGATGAAGTAAAGGGCCTCAGAACTATGTTGGAAGAGAAGGCTAAATCTGTGGATCCGAAGGTGGATAATGTTAAAGTATCTGTGTAATCTTATCAAAAGGAGATCACAGATAAATTTTCAAACTTTCAACAGGAAATCATAAAAAGCATGGATGATATGCAGATTTCTCTACTTAAAGCATTCAGTTCACAATTGGCTGTTGTCTCAAAGCCTCTGGAAATTATGCCTTTGTCTGTAGCTGTGACAAAATCCTGTTCAACTCAGTCTTTGAAAAGGAAGTTTGATGATAATGATCAACATCATCATCAAAAGGGGGAGAAAAAGCAGAAACAAAGCACTGAGTTAATAATTGTTCCAACTACCAGTTTTGAGAGTCAAAGTTCTGAGGATGAAATGGAATCAGAAGAAGTGTTTGTCGATAATTCTTCTGATATGGTTACTGATAAGATTCTGGAAATCACTAATTCTGAAATTGATATGGTGGATAGTTCTGAGATAGATAGGGTGAATACTTGTTCTGATATCGTTCCTTACACAAGAGGAAATCTAATTTCTGAGTTTGAAGAAAGGAGAACGAATAATATATTGGCAAGAAGGATGCATAGTGTGTTAGTAAGTGTTCTTAACAATTCAAATGTTCACAGAAGTCTCAGAAGGATGATTCCAATTGATATGATGGGTGAAGAGGATTGTACAGTTGGTTATCCAAATAAGTCTGTAGAAGAATTTGAAAAGCATTTTTTGATGAATTATCTAGTTATGAAGAAGAATATGAAGAAGTTGCAGATTTCTTCATGCCTCTAAAATATGTGTACAGAAGCCCAATTATCATTCCCAGAATTGATTTGCCGATCCTAGAAGAACCAATCTGTGATTTCATTATGGAACAAGGTGATATTCCACTGACCAGGAACTACTTCTGTGATATCTTTCCTGAAGACACCTATGAGTTTCTATATTGCAAAGAAAAGGAATTTGTTGATGTTGAGCACTTCATTGATGGGTTTATGGATCATAAAATGCAAATGGTCTATCTTGAAGCTTCCAACAGATTTATAAAACTTGATGAAAAGTTGTTTGTGAAGAAAAGGATTGAGAAAGTTCTGGAGTTTCAAATAGAAGAGTTTGCTGATCTCAAATATGTCAGCATGGAAGTTCTGAAAGAAGGTAATCTAAAAGTGAACTTTACTAGCTTTGATTTGCCCAGGCTATTCTTGGATGATCAGATCTTCTTAGTAAAGTTCTTTGCAAGTACTAAAGAGACATGGTGAATTTGAATGTAGAAGAATTTTGGGTATCTATGTCAGGAATATGCACTTATATGATTTTCAGTTGGCAATTGAATCAAGAAAGGTCAAGTGCAATCTGAGCTGTCCAATCAGAAATCCAAAACATGGAATCTGTATTCGTGGTTTTGTAAGTGTAGGAATTGGAAATAAAGGCTTCATCTATATAGCTTCTGGTAAACCTATGTTCTTCAAATTGAATGACCTTGTGAAGTACAGTGATGCTACACTGGAATGGCTGTTGGTAGATATGGATGTAATTGTCAAGGATGATAAAGCAATATTGAAAGAAAAGTATATAAGGCATATAAAAGAAAGACTGGAACTCAGAATAAAGATCAAAGAATGCAATGATTGTTTGTTATCAGAAGAAAACCCAAAGAAACTCTTACACATTGACTTTGTATTTCCTTCTGAATATGAAGTTAATGGTGTCTATTCTGATGAAGTTGAAGAACCTGTTCCAGAAGTATTATCTACTCAAGAAGATGTTCATATGCAAGATGCAGAACAAGTAGAAAATTCTGAAGCTAATGCAGAACAAATACCAATTGATCTGAATGCTTTATTTCTGGAGTATGAGCTGCCAAACTTCTTTGAACCAAGGGATGTTCAATTTTTGAGTGTTTATCATGATATGCCAGAGTTTTCTCAGAGATTTCGGGCTGAATTGATAAGATGTGTGGGAAAACAAAGACAATCTGTATATTCTGAATTCTTGATCACTGGACTCAGAGAAATATATGTCAAGAGATGTTGGTCCCGAAGGCCTATACAAGTTTGTAGAAGGGGGGGGGGGGGGGTTGAATACAAACACACAGATTTTACTTTTCTAAATTGTTTATTGATAAATCATTAACAATTTACAGCTTGTTGCAGAAACAAGATTAAGGATAAACCTAAATCTAAACAAGTTGGAACACTAAGGTTTCTTGCACTAAGAGAGATAAGGAAATTACTAATAATAACCTATCTTGAGATAAGAGATTGAACTTGTCCAGAGTTAGCAAGTTACTTCAAATGAAGTGGGTTCATCTCTTTATATACTGCATGCATTTAATGCAAGTCAGTATACACTTTACACGTGTCATCAGCTGGTTGGTTGCATGTCATTGACCTTGGTTGACAACCTTAGTAGCCGCATGGATGAACAGTGTAATATCAGAATGGTTGTACGATTTCAGACAGTCGGAGGTTCTTTTCTGACATTTCGTACGGAGTCGTTGAAGGGAGGTTAAGACAAAAGTACTTTGTACGGAGGACTTCATGATCAGCTTTCGTTGATTCAGCGATTATCATTTACTATTCAGCAAATGATAAAGTTCAGCGATAGCTGAAGTCTTGTACTTGATACTTCACGTTGAGTGGAGAAATCTGAGCCTTCGCTGATCCGCATCAGTTCATTAGGAGACTTGTCGCTGGTTCTTGAGCTTGATCTTCGACTTTAGCGTAGAACCTTTGTTGACGTGAAACTTGTCTTCAGGGATCATAAGTAAACAACTAACTTATCAGCGATCATCATAATGACTGAACAGACTCAGTATTAATGGTGAACAGTTTCGCTGAATGTTTAATTTAAAGAGCGAGAGTCCCTATCATCGGTACTGTAAGATCTTAGTACTTATTAGCGATAGTGAAACTCTGATACATATTGTTTACTTACAATTTTCACTAAGTATATAAGAGAGGGTCATTATCAAATCACTGAGGGTTTGGATCAACAATCTCCCCCTATTTGATTATGACATAGCAACAAAGAAAATTGCTATTTAATGAAAACATAAGGATAAAAAGAACTCATAAAATATTTGTCCCTTTTACTGTTTTCTGGGATCTTTTCAGTACTGATGGAGTAAAGTACATTCGCTGAAATCTTTCTTTAAAACTTTGAATCAGATTACAAAGAGAAATGGAAAGATTACAAGTACGAGCGAAATAAATTACAAGTACAGAAGAATAACTGATACAATAGAGAAAAGGCGATCATATCAGCTTATAAAGGTTCTTCCTTAATGAGAAGTTCATCAAGGGTCTTTGATGTGGGGATCATCCTGTCAGGGACATGTTCTCTTTGATTCTTTTTCTTCAGAGCTGCTTCAAAAATCAAGGGCTTCAGGTGTCTAGCTTTGATGTTGCGTCTGACTTCACACCAGTATACGAGATCTCTGAGTTGTTCGATGGGAGCGATGTCTAGCTCAGAGATACGTTGAAAGTGATGATTTCCATAGTAGTCTAAAAAGAATATACCATAGGGATCACTTACAACTGTGCCAGGAATGAATGTTTCTCCAGGAGGTAGAGAGGTGTCAAGCATTGAGAGATCGGCATCAGGGCCAACAATTTCAGCACGAGAGAAACCAATGCCCGTTTCATTCCGAATATGAGGACCTGAACCAGAGGCTTTCTTTTTCTTATCAGGGACTTTTCTTGTTTGAGGAAGAGTAGGAGGAATATCCACAGCAGATGAAAGCAGGTCGATCTGTTTGTTTAAGATCTTCTCGACATGGCTTTTGAACTTTGAGCGTGATCCCGGAATGGCTAATTTTGTTTCTAACCATTCAGAGAGACCAAACTTTTCTAAGGTAGTAGCATAGAAAGTTTGCTTGGTTTCGTCATCTTTGTAGACGTCCACTTCAACAACAGGAACTTCAGTGTACAATCTTCCTATGATGTTTGCCTTGACGATTTTGGATGGTCTAGATCGATAGGTCAGCATTTGTTTAGCCCATTCCAAAGTCGTATCAGAGACCTTAGTCTTTTCTCTAACGATCTCTTGAGCATCATCCCATAGCTGACGTTGAACATCAATGGGAACTCTTTTCAGTTTGGGGTCTTTTATTGATCGTTGAGTAAGTTTGATGGCGTATTCTCTGTCTTTTTCTTCAGCTCCCTTTCTTTCAGCGAGTAGGCGTTCAGCTCTGAGGTGTTCCTGGTATTCAGCTTTAGAAATTCTGAACTTTAGAGGAACTGAAGGAAGTTGATCACGCCTCAGAATGATTCGCTGATCCTCGAAGCGCTTTATTATTTCCTCTCTTCTTCTCTGATCCTCTTCACTTAGCTTTTGAGGAGCTAAGGAAGGTCTGCGATTGTGCGAGAGTAGCTGTTCTTCTGGTTCATCAGTCTCAGAGATTAAATCTAAGACTGGGATTATTTCTTCAGCAGCAGCTGGTATTATTGGTGAAGTCGCAGTTGTGGAGCCTTCAGCGATATCCTCAAACAGGGAGAGGACTAGCTGAAACACAGCGATCTTACGAGTAAGAACTTGGGTAGAATCAGATAGAGAGAATTGGTTCAAGTGTATAGGCTTGGGTAGTAGACCTGATAGTGTATGATAGAGGAGGGATGGAGTGAGAGATGTTTAGCATACCTGACAAACCGGCTTTTCAAGCAAGATCATCAGATTGTCATCTTCAACGACGCTTTTGCCTTTGCCTTTCTCAGCTCCAGAGGCTGAGGGCTTTTTCTTTGTCCGCTCCCCTGAAGGTTCATTTATCGAGATTCCCTTAAGAGCTTTGATCTTCGGAGCAGGTTTGACGATAAAGAAGTCATCGTCATCTTCGTCATCATCATCATCATTCTTTGGAGAAGAAGATGGTTCATCATCAGGGATGTCGACGGCTTCATCATCTTCTGCTTCGGATTCAGTTTTCTCAGCTTCTTCTTCGAGTTGCTCCCCATCAGATACAGAGGCGAGCTTCTCGGTTTCCTCAGGGTTTTCATCTCCCTGAGGTCCAGCGGTGGTTTCTTCAGTATTCGTCTTCTCTCCCCTAATAGATTCATCATGGGAAAGGTCTTCAGCGCTCTTGGTGAGGTCTTCAACGCTCTTCTCCCCCTCTTTTTCATGATGACTGGGGGAGGAATGGCTAGATTCAGCAACGTTGGTAGGTTCTCTGTCTTCTTGGCCAGAGAGACCTACACAAACTTCAATCTTTGCTAATCTGTCTTCAAGGCCAGAAATAGCAGGATTGATCTTCCCGAGCTCAATGCGATATGCCGCTGTAAAATGTTCAGAATCAGGGACAGGGGCAGGAGCAGGAGTATTCGCCTTGTGCAGCAGCTGTTCGATCATAGTCTTCATCGAACCAACGTCAGTCTTTACAGAGATTAAGTCAGTCGTCAGAGTGTTGACATTTGTCTTCACAGCAAACATATCTCCCTCTAGTGTTCCAACCGATGTCTTCAGCGTTGTTACCTCGCTGGACATGGATGAAACTGAATTTTTGAGAGAGGTGTAGTCTGTGTAGATATCAGCGAGCACCTTGGCGAAGTCGCTGAGAGTTTTATCAACCTGCTTCATGTCATCTGTGGAAGCCTTCTTCTCCACCACCGTTGTCAGTTTGTTCAGATTTTCTCCAGCGTTTGTTACAGCTGTAGAGTTATTGGAGAGAGTAGTGGTGAGACCTGTCAGCTTTGTCTCCATGGACTTCAGAGAGGCGTTGATATCTCCCAAATTAGGACCTGTAACATATAAAAACTTATGAACAGAGGAAAACTCAGAAGTTTGGGGTTTAGTCATAGTGTTTATGGGTTGTTGTTTACCTGCAGGAGGATTGGTGAATTCATCGAAATCACGGGTTCCTAAGTAGAGTTCCATGTCATCTTCAAAAGTGCCCATGGAATTTTCTGCAGGTCCTGTCTTCATCATTCCTGGAGAATCATCTTTAGGTTCCGAGGAAATGATGGCGGCGCCAGTTAGATCTGGAGTAGAGACCAAATGAGTGGAGGGAGGAGCGAAGGATAAGAACGGGGGTTGGGTTATGAGTTCAGCGTTGGATTCGCTGACAATCACTTCATCAGTCTTTTGAGAGACTGAAGGAGGTTGGGTAGGTTCCAAGTTTGTAACCTCAGCGTTTAGAGACGCTGAAGTTGGGATAAAAGGGATGGCTTGTTCAGGTATGGCAGAGCGTACCACTGAACGTTCCTTCAGCTCTGCAGAAAGAGCTGAGGAGTCTTCAGCATGAGATTGCTGGGGTTGCTCCTTTGTTTTCTTGATCCTTTTAGAATCAAGTGGGGTAGATGAATGTTTCCTTTTCTTAGAAGGAGAGGATTTTGTGGCCAGGGTATCAGCGATGGGTATTGTCGCTGAAGGAGCCACAGAAGTAGAAGAAGAAGGGTTGAGAAGAGTTAAGAGGGTAGAAAGACGTACCTCATTTTCAATAGGTTTGAAGTCGAGTACCTTAGGTCCAATCTGAGAGAGTTTCAGATCGCCCTCTTGCGGGTAGCTGTCCTTCAGGCCATATTGAAAGATAGCGCTGATGAAACGGGGGTAGGGAACCCATGCAGGCCTGTCAGCGGCAGAGTCTACTCTTTGCAGCAAGTCATCATAGATGAGAGATGCCCAGTCAATGTGTAGACCTTTCAGCAGAGCGTATCCCATAGCTTGCTGAGGTTGAGCGGCTTGATCAGAAGAGCCGGTCTTGGCAGTCATGCAGCTGATAAGGTGAGCGAAGATGAAGTTCATCTCGCTGGGCATTTTCGATTTCTTCAGCAGTGTTAGCTTTTTCTCAGGCTTCTTGTCTCTGCCCATTTCCCATACATAGCCCATTGCATCAAAAAATGCAATAAGAGCTTCTTTGTCAGCGAGCTTCTTATGGTCAGGGAAAGGAACAAAAGGTTTTTCCTTTGTAGCGATGGGAAAGTTCAGAGCTTTTCGAATGATGGCAGGTGTGATCTTTATCGTGCCATACTCAGTATCGCAGAGGATACAATCAACTGTTTTGGAGGGATCTTTGGCGGATGGTAGCTGAGAGTGTCTGGCAGAGTACCAGAACTGAGATAGTAGCAGCTGACTTGCAGGGGGTGAAATGGTCAGGGCTGTTGAAATGCAGCAATTCTTCAGGAAATTCACAGCATCTATCAGATGTGTGACTTGCTTTCGAGGAGGAAACTCGAGAAGCGCAGAAAGGTTGTTTATCTTAGTCCAGTCTAGTTGATCCAGAGTGAACTTAACCTGAGGAGCCTTGAAGAATTCCATTTCCTCAGAGTCAGTAGAGATGTTCTCAGCGGTAGTAGGAATGTTAGACGTTGCCATTTCCTGTATTATCAGTTCAACCAAAGATTAACAAATAAGAATAATCTTAATATGGAAAGATTTTCCATTAAGATGGTTCGAATTTTGTCCATTTCATTCAGACAAAATGTCTTAATGAAGATTAGGGTTTTTCTTGATTTTTGAAACGAAATGTAAGACCCATTTTCTTGTTTTCCAGTTTTCTATGAAGAAATAGATTCTGGAAACGAATGAAGAACAAGTTTAAGATTTTGCATTTAAACTTGAAGAACAACCATGAAATGGTTGTGTTCATAAAACCACGAAAGAAAATGATTTCATTTTACGAAGTTCTTTTGTTTGATCTTGTTAAAACAATGAGAAGATCGGAAACAAGTTATACGCATTCGGTAATAAATAATAACATATTAACCTTGAAGTTTGATGAAGAAGATGATGAACAGTTCTTGAAGTTTTTGAAATCACAAATGCAACAGTGAATTCTTTCTTACGGAGGAAGATTGATCGCGTAAAAGAAAAATATAAACAAAGAATTTGTTTATATAGAGATTTTAGAAAGAGAAAATCTTGAGCGGGAAAAGATTTTCATCATGACACGGACACGTGTTTGCATTTGATTGGAAGTTTAAACGAGACGTGCAAACGTGTGTCAGGAAGAGAAAACGTGCCGGGGTTTTATCCGTTGCAATGACGTCACAACTGTCCTTTCATATTCTTGGTTGTCTCTGAGGTTTTGAAAAACTCAGAGATACTTTTGAAAACATGAAGCACTGAATGAAAATATTCAGTGAAGGTTTTAAGAAATTTCAAAATATCGCTGTTAAGGAAGAGATATTCAGCGATGCATTTTGTTTTGAAATCTTGCATTTTCATGCGATTGTCAGAGAGAGAGAGAACATACCTTGATATCAGTGAATCAAGTTTATTCAGAGAGAAGATGATTAAATGGGTTATACAAGTTGATTTTATCCTTTCGCTGATCAAAATGAACCGCTGAAGATTTTATCCTTCAAAGTTCAGCATTCCAAGCTCGCTGATGAGAAAGTTGAATCTTGTCTCATCAAGAGGTTTGGTAAATAAGTCAGCTAACTGATAATCAGTTGGCATAAAATGAAGTTCTATATCACCATTCATCACATGATCTCTGATAAAATGATATCTGATTTCTATATGTTTGGTCTTTGAATGTAGTATTGGATTGTTTGCTATAGCGATGGCACTTGTGCTGTCGCAATAGATTGGAATTTTGGAGAGCTGAAGATCATAGTCTAGTAGCTGATTTCTCATCCACAAGACTTGAGAACAACAGCTTCCAGCAGCTACATATTCAGCTTCAGCTATGGAAGTGGACACTGAATTTTGCTTTTTACTTGTCCAACTTACCAGCTTTCCACCCAGGAGCTGACACCCTCCTGTGGTGCTTTTCCTATCCATTTTGCAACCTGCAAAATCACTATCTGAATAGGCGGTTAGATCGAATCCTGAATCTTTGGGATACCAAAGACCTAGATTCGCTGTACCCTTAAGATATCGAAAGATTCGCTTTACAGCTTTCATATGAGATATCTTAGGTTCAGCTTGATATCGTGCACACAAGCATGTTGCAAACATAATATCGGGTCGGCTAGCTGTTAGATACAATAGAGAGCCGATCATCCCACGGTACAGCGTGACATTGACAGGAACACCCTTAGTGTCCTTATCAAGTGTCAGCGGTGGTGCCATAGGGGTTTTCATAGCTGAACTTTCAGTTAAGTCGAATTTCTTCAGCATATCTTTAACATATTTTCCCTGATTAATGAAAGTTCCTTTCTCAGTTTGCTTAATCTGAAGACCAAGGAAATATGTTAGTTCACCCATCATGCTCATTTTATACTCATCTTTCATTCTATCAGCGAAACGAGTACAAAGCTCAGGGTTAGTAGAACCAAATATAATGTCATCAACATATATTTGAACTAGAATGATATGACCTTTCAATTTTCTAAAAAAAAGAGTTTTGTTAATCTTACCTCGCTCAAATTTTTCAATATGGAGATAAGTAGAAAGGGTGTCATACCATTAACGAGGAGCTTGCTTCAAGCCATAAAGTGCCTTATCCAGTTTATAAACATAACCTGGACGCTTAGAATCTGAGAATCCTGGAGGTTGTTCCACATACACTTCTTCATTCAGCTTTCCATTTAGAAACGCTGACTTAACATCCATCTGATGTACTTTGAAGTTTTTGTGTACAACATATGCTAAGAATAGACGAATAGATTCAAGTCTTGCTACTGGAGCAAATGTTTCGTCATAATCTATACCTTCCTCTTGTCTGTATCCCTGAGCAACAAGTCGAGCTTTGTTGCGGGTTACAGTACCATGTTCGTCCAACTTATTTCGATAGACCCATTTAGTGCCTATTACTGTTTTATCAGTTGGTCTCTGAACAAGTTTCCAAACTTTGTTTCTTTCGAATTCAGTCAGCTCTTCTTGCATGGCGCTGACCCAGTTTGGATCTTTGAGGGCATCATCTACTTTCTTTGGTTCAGTTAGTGAAATAAAATTTACAAATAAACAAATATTACCTGCACTTCGTCGAGTCTGAATCCCAGCGTTTGGATCACCAAGAATTTGATCAATTGGGTGATTTATAGTCCATCGCTGAGCCGGAGCGTGAGACGCTGACTCAACTTGAACTGGAGGAGCTGAAGATGGAGCTTCAGCAACGTCAGGAGTATCAGCCAAGAGAGGAATGGATGTAGTTGTCATTATATTCACTGATTGATGAGAAGTAGATGGAATGTCTGAGACATTTGGTTCAGCGTTAGGTATAGTGTTTATAGGAACAGCTGAGACCCAAGAAGTTTCAGATTCACTGTTCTGCATATTTGGAATGATAGGACTATCATCTTCTACTGGATGAGCATTAGTGGGAATAACTTCTGAATCACCAAGATGAGAAAACATCCATTGATTCAGTTCTTCAGTATCAACGGATGGTTTAGAGTTCGCTGAACGGGATTCGTCAAACGTGACGTGAATAGTTTCTTCTACAGTTTGTCTTCTACGATTGAAGACTCTGAAGGCTTTGGAAACTGAGGAGTATCCAAGAAAGATTCCATCATCAGCCTTAGGATCAAACTTTCCAAGAGCATCTCTGTTGTTTAGTATAAAACACTGACATCCAAAGATGTGAAGAAAGCTGATTGAAGGCTTTCTCCCATGAAAAAGTTCATAGGCTGTCTTTTTGAATCTTTTAACTATCAGCGACCTGTTTTGCGTAAAACAAGCAGTGTTGACAGCTTCTGCCCAAAGCTGAGTAGGCAGGTGAGAATCGCTGAGCATTGAACGTGCAGCTTCAATAATTGTTCTATTTCTTCTTTCAGCGACTCCATTTTGTTGCGGTGTTCTCACTGAAGAAAAGTTGTGAGAAATACCCTTACTCTCAAGGAAGGAATCAAGAGAACTATTTTTGAATTCAGTCCCATGATCACTCCTTATTGAGCGAACGGTCAGATTGTTCAGGGTTTCCAACTTCCGAACAAAATTGATGAGTTCTTCAGGGGTGTCACTCTTAGAACGGAGAAACATTACCTAAGTGAAGCGAGAGAATTCATCAACTATGACCAGCGTATATTTCTTTCCAACGATGGATTGTTTGTTAACAGGGCCAAACAAATCCATATGGAGTAGTTGTAGAGGAGATGACACTGAAGAAGCTTGCTTTGACTTAAAGCTTGCTTTGGTCTGCTTCCCTTTTTCACACGCTGAACATAACGACTCTTTGGCGTATGAATGCTGAGGTAGACCAGTGACTAACTCTTTTGAAGAAAGAGTGTTCAGTGTCTTGAAATTTAGATGAGATAGCCTCTTATGCCATAGCCAGTTGACATCAGACGAGGCCTTTGAGAAGAAACATGAGTTCTCAGTGGTTGTTGAGTCCATGTTTATTACATAAACATTTTCCAAACGATAACCGCTGAGAGCTGTCTTCTCCTTTTTGTCAGTGACAAAGCAGGATTCCTTAGTAAAGATTACTTTGTTATCCATGTCGCAAAGCTGACTGATGCTTAGAAGATTATGCTTCAGCCCTTCAACATATGCGACTCTTCTGAAGGAGGTTGTACCATTTGAAAGTACACCATACCCTCGGGTATATCCTTTTCCATTTCCCGAAAGTCACAGAGGGACCCTTCTCTTCCTTGTATTCAGAGAGCAGGCTTTTCTTTCCAGTCATGTGTCTAGAGCATCCGCTATTGAGATACCAGATACCCTTCTTAACCTGCAATACGAAGGAAGATTAGTTTTTCTTGGGTACCCACTTTACCATGTATACACATTTGTCAGTGGAAGTAGTTGGAATGGAAGATTCAGCAGTCTTCGCAGCAATTGAAGACTCAGCTTTGTCTTTCTTCACTTTGGTTAATTTCTTAACTTCAGTGGTAGGATTCACTTTGACCTGATTTGCACCAGGGTTGGTCTTCTTTGCCTTGGGGGCAATCTTCACCTTAGCTATCTTTTCAACTTTGGTGGCTGTAGGGCACTTACTAGCAATATGATCGGTAAGTCCACAGTGATAACATTTCCTATAACTAAAAGTAGTTCTAGGACCATTTGAATGCTGAGCTTTTAATTTCAAATTAAAAGTGCCAGCACCAAGTAAACTATTGACCTTAGAAATGGGACGAACATTCAGTTCTTCAGATTTCTTACCAAGGACATCCACTCTGAGTCTAGGAGTAGATCGCTGAATAAATCCAGATATCTGCTTCCTTGATCCAGAGGGATGAGCCACTGAAGGTATCCTTCTGAGGTATCCAGAGGGATGAGCCACTGAAGCTTTAGAAGCATTCAGCTTTGGCACTAAGGTATCCTTCTGAGGATTCTGGTAAATAACAATTCCTTTACCTTTGTCTTTAGAGACAGAGGTAGGTTTTGAATAAACCATTTTCTCCTTGCCTTTTGAGGAGGTAGGAGTTTCCTCAGGGATTGGTGTAACGGACGAGGAGTACTGAGAAGATGAAGTATCAGCGACTGAGGATACGAACGTTCCAAATTTAAGCATTGAACGCTCAGTGGTTGGTTTTGGAGTATCATATTTGTAACCCAAACCACGTTTATCACTCAGGGGAATCTGAGACTTTATTATCTCAGTGATCTTTGTTGAAGAATTACACCATCCTTCAACAGTAGCTTTTTCAGCCTTTAATGCAGCGATAGCTTCTGCTCGTTCGATTTTGACTAGCTGATTTAAATATACTTGATCTTTAAAATCTTCTTCAATTTTAGAAAGCTTTTCTATTTGAAGGTGGCAGTTTTTAAGCTTTTCAGCGAGATCAAGATTTTGGTTTTCAACCACAGTTTTGCCGTTCATGGCTTCGTATAAACTTCTAGTCAAGAGATCGATCTTACGGAGACTATCAGCTTCATCAATATTTGCAATGTTGGTAAAGAAAGAAGGTGATACCTGAATAGCAGATGTTGAAGTGGAGGGAATGTCTGAACTTTCTTCCTCTTCTTCAATCTTGGCCATAAGACATAGATTTGCTTCATCATCTTCAGAGTCAGATGATGATGCTTCTTCATCAGAAGCAGCCCAATCATAGTCAGCCATCAGGCCTTTCTTCTTCTTCTTAAAGGTTTTCAGCTTTGCATATTTTTCTTTCAGCTTTGAATATTTGTCATCTTTATTCCTTGGAACAAAGGGTTTCTTTGTAAAAGCTGAGGGTCTAGAAACTTTCTTTGACCTGCACTCGTTAGCGAAATGTCCTGTCTTTTCGCAGTTAAAGCAAGTAGCAGTAGCCTTATCAACAAAAGCTGATGATCTAGGCTTGTCAGTTATGGAAAGAGGTTTGTTCTTTCTAAACATTTTCTTTTTGGCAAATCTCCTGAACTTCTTAGTTAGGAGAGCCAAAGATTCATCATTATCTGAATAATCAGAATCTGATGACCTTTCAGACTTACTTTCTAACTCAGTGATGGTGACCGAGGGTCGCTGAGTAGAAGGTTCCTCTGAGATTAAAGCAACAGGGGTGCTTTTGAAATCTTTTTCAAGATTCTTCTTAAGATGGCTCGATTGCTCATGATTCAACAACGTGCCATATAAGGTTGAAAGGGTCATTGATTGTAGATCCTTTGATAGCTTGAGACACATAGCATAATTGTCCCAGCTTTCAGGTAAACATTCTAGAAACTTTGTCAGTACTTCAAAGTTAGAATATTTCTTACCAACAGTTTTCAGATCTATAATTAAACAATTAAAACGTTGGTGAACTTCAGAGAGAGATTCATTCTTACCAGAAATGAAGCTTTCGTATTGTCTTACCAGGTTGATCTTTCTTGAATCCTGGACTTCAGACGTTCCTTCATACTGGACACATATTGTGTCCCACATGGCCTTTGATGTTTTCAGATTCATGACGGAATGGTAGACTTCCTCAGGAAGAGCCATGGATAGTATGGATCTGGCTTTTGTATCTATAGCCACTTTCTTCTTATCTTCGTCAGTCCATTGAAAGATTTCCTTAGGTACCAGCCTTTCTGGAATAGCAGGTCTATTCTCAGCGGCTGGAACAGCAGCATCAATTCTTACAGGGATGAATGGACCATTTTCTAGATAGTAAGGCATAGTAGGGTCTACACCTTCTAAGAAGAGTGTCATCCTATTTTTCCATAAGTTGAAGTTATCTTTGGAAAATCTAGGGGGTTTAGCAAGAGAACCATTGTCTATATAATTTGTGTTTGTGTTGGTGGCCATTTTCAGATAATAGCAAGGAAGAGAAATATCTTAGATTTGATCTTGTTTATGAGGTTAAACAAATCCGCTCTGATACCACTTGTTGGTCCCGAAGGCCTATACAAGTTTGTAGAAGGGGGGGGGGGGGGTTGAATACAAACACACAGATTTTACTTTTCTAAATTGTTTATTGATAAATCATTAACAATTTACAGCTTGTTGGGGAAACAAGATTAAGGATAAACCTAAATCTAAACAAGTTGGAACACTAAGGTTTCTTGCACTAAGAGAGATAAGGAAATTACTAATAATAACCTATCTTGAGATAAGAGATTGAACTTGTCCAGAGTTAGCAAGTTACTTCAAATGAAGTGGGTTCATCTCTTTATATACTGCATGCATTTAATGCAAGTCAGTATAAACTTTACACGTGTCATCAGCTGGTTGGTTGCATGTCATTGACCTTGGTTGACAACCTTAGTAGCCGCATGGATGAACAGTGTAGTATCAGAATGGTTGTACGATTTCAGACAGTCGGAGGTTCTTTTCTGAAATTTCGTACGGAGTCGTGCAAGGGAGGTTAAGACAAAAGTACTTTGTACGGAGGACTTCATGATTAGCTTTCGTTGATTCAGCGATTATCATTTACTATTCAACAAATGATAAAGTTCAGCGATAGCTGAAGTCTTGTACTTGATACTTCACGTTGAGTGGACAAATCTGAGTCTTCGCTGATCCGCATCAGTTCATTAGGATACTTGTCGCTGGTTCTTGAGTTTGATCTTCGACTTTAGCGTAGAACCTTTGTTGACGTGAAACTTGTCTTCAGGGATCATAAGTAAGCAACTAACTTATCAGCGATCATCATAATGACTGAACAGACTCAGTATTAATGGTGAACAGTTTCGCTGAATGTTTAATTTAAAGAGCGAGAGTTCCTATCAGCGGTACTGTAAGATCTTAGTACTTATCAGCGATAGTGAAACTCTGATACATATTGTTTACTTACAATTTTCACTAAGTATATAAGAGAGGGTCATTATCAAATCACTGAGGGTTTGGATCAACAAGAGATTCATGAAGAATGAATACTATGGATTTGAGGTTCTAAGAGAAGATGGAAAGGTGTACTATTTTACTGAAGCTGACTTTGGAAAGATCTCAGTATTTGACTTCTATCGTTTGTATTGTCTTTTGGAAAATAAAGAGTCTAGAAAGTACAAGAAGGAAAGAGGAGCATTGGCAACTGTAAGGGAAACAAGGTTCTATGCTCTGAGATGGTATGCTTACACAGATTTTCAAGTTGCTTTGTATGTACATAGACCATGTGTCTACCTTTCAAGACCAAATAATGATCATGAGCAGCTAAGTATTCTGAAGAAGGGACATGTTTGTACGTTGCCAGAATTGGGGGTCGTTCTGAACAACAATCGAAGTGAAAAAGATCTTCTTCAGAGTCAGTGAAGTTGCCAAGTACTGCTCAGGAACACTCAGATTTATCAAACACAAAACGACCCTAACAATCTCCCCCTTTGAATTGAAGTTCGATTTGGTGCCAGTTCGCGACATATCTTTTTTCGGAGCGCGAAGTGTACCTCGAACCATCTGATAGCACGGCGGTAGTCGATGCGTTCTACAACCATTTCCAAGGCGTTCCGAGCAGTTGTTTATTTCGGATTAGGGACATATGAGAACCTTGGATTTTTAGACTCGTGCTGGATGATTTTCTGAAGAGCGTCTTGAACTTTGAAAAGCGTGCCGTCGCAGAATCTTTCTACCTGACTGAATCGTAGAAACCTTTTCTCTTTCTATTCATTGACGTAGACAATCCTAAATTCAGGTTCTAGAAGCATAGCGTTCTCGGGATACATATTCAACTCAGGAGCTTGCAGATTCGGCTTTATCAGATTTACCTTCTTCGCTCTGTTCTCGATTGCCATTTGAAAATCCGTTAGATAAGACATCATAATTGTATGAACCAGAAATCGACAAACAGCTTCGAGCGCCTTTGTAACTGGTAGCGGTTGGATAGTTCTTGAACGAAGGTCTTTCATAATTTCCAGGAAGTCAAACGGTCGGAGGTGCTGGAAGTCGGCTTCAGAAAATTTCCATTCATTCACATATTCACGTCGTACAGTGAACACAGGATGGACGATTTTCATGATGCGGCTGGACTGTATGTTGAGTATCTCTGTGATTTGATGCTTGGTTCTGACTTGGCTGACTGGAAGACACCACTTCATTGCGCTGATGTACCGGCGTTGGTATTCGGGATTGAAGTTGTAAATACCAAGGCAAAAGGTCGGCTCGATTGTGCGAAGTTTGTGCATAAACACATTCTTCAGGGATTCCTCCAGGTGAGGAATGAGTATCGTGATCTTCTCCCAACGGATTTGTTGTTGTTGAGGTGGTGGGAGATCAGAAGCTATCGGTTGCGGAGAAGATGTCGGAATATCAGCAGTTGAGGTCTCGGGTCTTGTTGAAGTTTCATCGGGTTGAGCAGAGTGAATGGGAGAGGAACCATATAAATTCTGGAGCAGGAACTGATCATAGTCAATGTTGTCATCGTCATCAGTAGGGAAAACCAAATTGACCTAGAGATTTGCGGAACTGGCAGCTTTTTCATACCATGCATCTTCGGTCTCCGGGTTGGTTTCACAGTCTGGATCTATCATATCCAATAACGGTCTGTCTGATGAGTCAAAATCAACCAGTTCCTGTGTGGAACCGTCAGGCTTTTCAACCGTCGGGTCTTCATCATATGATATTTCCATGTCGATTACCATCTCGGCTAATGGCAACTCGGCTTCAGGTTCGGAGTCGGTTGTTGTTGCCGCAGTTGTTGGTTCCAGATGAACCACAGTTGTCGATTCAGTGAGGATAGGGGCGGTCTCGGTAGGTCTTAGTCTTTTCTCCCCCTCACGGTGATCAGGATCATCCTGATCATCGTGCTTTCGCTTCAGTCCGCCTGCTTGACTCTTGCAGGTATCTTCGAGTGAGCGGACTCTCTCGGACAGCGTTGTGAGCGCTTGGTTGTAGTCCTTAAGAGTCGAGTCAATAGTATCCAGGCGAGTGGTAATAGATGATGAAGAAGCAGTGACATGTGATTTTGGAACGGCTATTAGGTCTGCTTCTGTAGAGGCGTTGGTTTTGGATTCTTGGAGCAGTTTGGCTAGAAGCATCGTCTTGAGGGTGTTCACTGAGTAGGTAGGCTGAGTAGGAGCCGGGGGAGGTGTAAGTGCGGTTTCAGTGTCGATGATATGCCATTTACCTTTGAGTAAGCGTTTGACGGTGTCGATCTTGGCGGCGACGTGCTGCCCCATTGCCTCGCGGACAACCTTAAAGGTGCTGTCCAGGGACCCTGGTGACACAAAGTCATGTAAGATAACTCCGGGATCACTTAGATTACCCGTTGAGGCATCTACCTGAGAGGCAGAGCCACCTACGTTCACAGTTGGCATAGTGGTAGCTGTGGTAGGATTTCCGTCCGATCCTCGTGTTCCGCCAGACAGAGACACTACAGACGTTCCGATCGAGTCACGAAGAGTCTCGATTTGTTGTTCCTCATGTTGTGTCCTAGCCGAAAAATGTGTAATATCAAGTGGCTCTAGACTCAACTGTGCACTGAAAGAAGTCGCGACCGGGGGCTGCTAGTCGCTTATTTCAACACCAGTACTCTCCGAGTGAGAGACCGGTGGAAGTTGTGCTATATCCCCGTGTATGACTGAAACATCCGTCTTTTGAGAGACGAATGAGTGGATGAGGGGGTTGTGCAATTGCTCCGCTGGGTCCACTCATGAGACGGGATAGCAGATGTGGCTACCCGGATATCGCTCGGTTGGGGTCGCTCAGGAGCCTTGTTATCTTTACGGCTCAATCTTTCCTAGTTCGCTTTCGAACGCAGTTCTCTCCTTCTCACATGATCTAACTCATCACCTACTACTCCCTCATTCCTAATATCTCCTATTTAAGGTTGTTCAGTATGAGGAGGTGAGTCAAGTGGGATCCCTTCGGTGAAGTTCGGGTTTGGTCCGATACGGTGAGGGATTCGTTCCAGACGAATGGTACAGTCCGTATCGGAATCCGTGGAGTCAGATTCCATGTTCTCAACTTGATGGGGTGGTGAAGGCGGTTCAGTTATGTATGGCGTGGTGTCACGGTGAAGCATCTGTCGTGAGGACGATGCTTCGGCTTCGCCTGTTGGTCGGATGATAGGAATAATGGGTCGTTGGCTAGAACCGGGACGCAATTCCAGCTGCCCGGGCCCTTCCTCCTCTCATTCTTGGACCCTCACGTCCCTCGGGTCTAGGTCCCTGAGCAGGTCCCTCCGGTTCTGGCTGGACCACGGGATTCCCTATCGCTTCCCTATATGCTATCACTCCTGGTGCAGTGGGATCAGCGATTGCCAGAAGGGCATCTGGTAAGGGCGTGGCTACGGCGTCGGATGGGTTGCGAATAACCATGTATAGTAAGTGATGAGGAGGACATACCGGATGAGATAGGCGGCGCGGGATGACAGGATTCGCGTCCATATGATGACGCACGACAAGCGAAAGGAAACGCGGGTATGGAAGGAATTTCTTCTGCTTTGTTAGGGCAGGTTTTATGGTTGATTTAAAGTTCAAGGGTTGAATTGTATTTGTTTAATTTGAGCCTTTTAGTGAACGGGCCGTGGGCTTGTTAACCACGGGCCCATTGTATTTAATGTAAGATTAGCTTGGAAAAACTAGCTAATCATCCTTTTTACTTTCAAACACTGTATTGCAAATTCTCTCTGAAAGTGAATGACAGGGATGACCAGTTGAAATCATCTGTTCTTATTGTTCATATATTTCTATTTCATCATAGTTGCACGGATCTGGATTTAACAATTGGTATCAGAGCAGACAGACGGATTTGATTCAAAGTCTCATTCATTGATTTCTGGTTAGTTTGACTTTTCCACGTCTGACTTTTCTCGTTTTTTCAAATTTGTGACTCTGCTTAAATTGTTCAATTTTGCTTGTTGGGTTGTGTTAGCATCATAATTATAAGTAATTCTGCAAATTTTCACATCCTAATTCGTTCGTTTGGTTGGTCAATTTTGCAAAATAAGTTCAAAGTTTTTGGTAGTGTTCTTAATCAAAAATCGAGTCTTTATCATCAAAACGTGTTCTTTTTGCATTTAAATCAATTGGATTAGTGTTATTTTGTGTTTGGCATTGTTACTAATCTTCCAGAATTGATTTTGGGCAACCCTAATCAAAAATCCAATCGAATTGAGCAAACAGCCGATTTGTCCGGACAACTCAGCCGCGTTTTCCGGAGAGAATCAAGGTTCCCGGATAATTGTGTTAATTTCATCCGGGATCTTCCAGCCAACCGGACTCTCGAATCTTCCGGGTAAGTCATCCATCCGGGTAAGTCTCTTAATCTCAAACCTATCCGGGTATTATTGTTCCGGATAACTTAAAGTATTCGGAAATCTATTTTACCCGGAAACTTCGTGTTAGAGCAGGTTTTAATGTTGATTTAAAGTTCAAGGGTTAAACTGTATTTGATTAAAATAGAACTTATTAGTGAACGGGTCGTGGGCTTGTTAACCACGGGCCCATTGTATTTAATGTTGATTAGCTTGGAAAAACAAGCTAATCATCTCTTTAGCTTTCAATTCATACTGTAATATTCTCTCTTAAAGTTAATGAAAGGGATGACCAGTTGAAATCATATTTCGTATTGCTTTATCATATTCGATTTCATATTTGTTGCACGGATCGGGATTCTACAATTGGTATCAGAGCTTACAGACGGATTCGATTCAAAGCTTCATTCATCAATTTCTGGTTACTTTGACTTTTACCCGTCTGACTTTTCTTGAATTCTTGAAAATTTGATTCTATCGAAATTGGTTGTTTTTCCTTATTGGGTTGTGTTAGCATTATCGTTATAAGTAATTCTGCAAATTTTCACATCCTAATTCGTTCGTTTGGTTGGTCAATTTTGCAAAATAAGTTCAAAGTTTTTGGTAGTGTTCTTAATAAAAAATCGAATATTTATCATCAAAACGTGTTCTTTTTGCATTGAAATCGATTGGGTTAGTGTTATTTTGTGTTTGGCATTGTTACTAATCTTCCAGGATCGATTTTGGGCAACCCTAATCGAAAATTCGATCGATTTGAGCAAACAACCGACTTTTCCGGATAAACCAGCCGACGTTTCCGGATAACTTCAAGGTGTCCGGACATTTGTGTGTTTTCATCCGGACACCTCCAATTCCATCCGGACTCCTCATTTTTCCGGATAAGTTCTGCAATCCGGGTAAGTCACTATTCCTTATACTATCCGGGTAACATTTGTATCCGGAAACCCAGTGTTTCCGGACATATCTTATTCGGACAATCCATTGTACCCGGAAACTTCAGTGTATCCGGAAATATCTTGTTTCAGTTTTTTTATTCGGTAACTTAAGCCATCCGGTAACCTTGGTTATCCAGACAAGTCAAGTTATCCGGACTCTTCCTCTTATCCGGAACCTTTTGCACCCGGTAAGTTCTTATCGTCCGGTAACTTCAATTTTCAAGATTCTTTATCCGGAAACCACCCGTGCTAAGTCGCAGGAGGGGGACATTTAAGTATCCGTGATATTGTTCCACTTTGAATCGAACAATCGTCTGACGATCACTCCAGTGCAACTGAAGATGTCTCCTGCTGAAGAAGACAAGACAAAGCTGTGTCAGGTATGTAAACCTATCTATTTAGAACTTTCTGACCGAAAGACACCTCTTGCTGAACGGATAGATTCCTTCAAGGCCACCAGTAATGAACAACTACTTGAGATTAGATCACTATCTGAAAAGTTAGATGTTCAAATGCAAATAACTGAGATATACAAGTCTGAAAATGCTATGTTAAAAGAAAAATGCAAAAATCTTTCAATAGCACCTAAAGACTTAAGGGCCAAGTTATCTGAACTTCAGTGTCAGTTTGATCAGTGCATGAATGAGAAAGAGGATATTGTTTATCAATGTTCCTCTCTTCAGATTCAGCACAAGGAGTTTGTTGCGAAAATTCTTGATCTTGAAACCAAACTCCACAAAAGGGGTCAAACTGATCAAACCATCTTTCTAAATAAACCCAAAGAGTTCACCTATTTCAACAAAGAATGGAGAATCGGATATGATAACCCACATTATTTGAAAAAGGGAAGATGGCATACACCTACCTTGTATGATTTTGGTTGTTTTGGGTTATATAAAAAGTATCTGAAATATGCCATTAAATGGACTAGTCCTCTTGAACCTGAAAAGGAAGAGGAAACCGAGGAATACAAGCACACACACAAACGAGGAATACAACTTCCATTTTGTTATGAACTTTTAAATTATTCTTATAAGAAAAATCCAAAGAAATACCTCTCGAATGACTACTTCGACTGCTACAAGGTTGCTACGCCCAAGGATTCCTCCAAAAAGGATGAGGACCAAGCAACCGAGATCAAGACTGAGACGGATGAGTTTAAACTCTATGTTCCCCCTCTCATCTTGGAAGCAAAGATAGTCGAGTTGGAGGAGTCACTCGAGAAAGAAAGGTCTGTTTTTCAAAATGAGAAGAAAGACCTAGTTAAGGATCTTGAGAAACTCAAATCTGAGAAAACCAATGGTGTGTCAAGTGAAGAAAAGGAAAGTTTTCTGTGGGAAATCAATACGCTCTCATCGAAACTGTCTGAAATGACAAGAGAAGCGATGAAGGAGCACCTGAGAAATGGTCAACTCCAAGAGCAGATTGACTTTCTCCAAACTCAAAAGCAGATTTCACCTGATCTTTCCTTCAACTCATCTGACACATCATCGTGTAAAGTCTTCATTGGAAATGTCTCTTCTCAAGAAAGTAACGTCTCTCAAGATGAATGTGTTCAAAGGAATTTAAACTCTGATTTTTCAAACGCTTCCGCACCAAATTCCCCAAAGCACACAAGCACAAAGTGTTCCTCGCCTCCCTCGACCGATCCAAGTCCAGTAATTCCGGATGTCCATTTTTCAGAATATATGAACTCCGAAGGTAATTCTGATGGAGAGTTTGAGTCGTTCCCTTTCGACAAACCTTTTCCGAGCCACACTGATTTTCTATCACCAGTAGTCAATAATCCGGTCAATTTTCTAAAGGGTAGCAGTTCTCAAACAAAGGCCCCAGCTGTGATCAAGATTTCTCAATCAAAACCAACTTCTAAACCTGTTTCTAAAAAGCAATCACAGCCGAGGCAGGAGACCGGACCATTGCCTACCAAAAATACTGTTCCTTATAAAGTCACTGACCGCACTGTCCCTGTTGTTTCGGATAAAACCGGTCGCACTAATCAAGAAAACCCAAAGTGGCTAAAGAAGGAACCTGTCAAGAAGGATGCATCAAAGTCCTTCCCAAATGCTTTTAATTCTAGAATAAACAAAAACGATTGTGCCTGGAATCATAGGAATGATTTTGTTAAAAGAGATGTTAATTTTCCAATGAAAATTTACTCCACTCAACAATTGATTCAATTATCACACGATTGTTTGTGTTGTTCTAGTTGTGGTTGGAATGACTTTGATGACATTAACAATAATGATTGGTTTGGGTCATATCACATGTATAATAACCAGCAAAGACACTATCAAAAACGGGGTTACGAATCAGCGGTTAAACCACAGCGGGAGACCAAACCCATTCCTACACAGGTTGCTCCTACTGAGGTTAAACCGGCACCCAGGTGGAAATCTGCCCTAAAATTTGTTCCCCCAAAAGGTGTAAATTCTACACCCAAGAGGCAACAAGTGCCAAAACCAGTTCCCTCCAATGGTGTAAAATCTACACCTAAAGGGAAAGCTGAGTCAAAGCAAATTTCCCCAGGCAGTGCCAAATCTAACCCTCCGGGACCCAGGCAAATCTGGGTACCCAAGGTCCGCTAAACTTGTTTTGCAGGACGGTCATGTGTGATTCTGAGACACTGAATGCTCCACACACATGACCGGAAGGAGGGAGCTGCTCACGATCTACAAGGAACAATATTACGAAGACGCGAGGTTTGTTTATACCTGTGCTTTCACGAGTTGCTCATGTGTTTAGGGGGAGCATGATCAGCCATCAGGTACGTATACTCTACTGTTGAGGGGGAGCTTCACACACAATTTTTTAAATGCTGATAAGTTTTTTTTGTGTGTGGATACTCCCGTGTGCATTTCACACTATGCACACATTCCAAGGGGGAGCAAAGCCATCCCCATGCTCAGTTTGAGGGGGAGCGAGAGAAGGTTCAATTTTAAATCCAAACAGTCCTATTTTGGCAAAATCTACAAGGACAAAGCATTTTTTTTGTGAAAATCCCAGAGTATCCGGACAGTCTTATTTTTGTCCGGAATGATCAACTGTATCCGGAAACCATGTTTGTCCGGAATGCTCAACTGTATCCGGAAACCATGCTTGTCCGGAACACCTTTTGTCCGGATACTTGCGTCGTCCGGAAAGTTTTGACGATCAATAGTTTTATCCGGACACCCTTTGTCCGGCTACTTGTGTATGTCCGGAAAGTCTTATTTGTTCAAATTCTTGTCCGGACACCCATGTTTTGATCTATCTGGTACCTGTTTTGTCACTGCCAATCCTCACTCTATCTCAGATTGAGCCTATCAAAGCAAAGGTACGCGCTGATACTTGTTTATCCGCCTCAGTTTCTAACTTTGGGTTTTTTTACTGATATTCCATGGCGGATCAACAACCTCAATCCGAGGGGATGAGTCACACTGTTTTTCTTACAAAGTCTAAATATTTTTTCTTGTGTTGATATCACTCTCACTCCGAGGGGGAGCAAGTCAATCCCCATGTATGTTTTGAGGGGGAGTAGGATAATATCCGTGCTATGCATATGCCTGAAACCGTACCTGTGATAGCATATAGACGAGAGTTAGGGAATCCCATGGTCCATCCAGAGCCGGAGGGACCTTCCCCGGGACATAGAACATGTGAAAAGGAGGGTGTTAAGGTCGAATGCGAACCAAGAAAGATCGAGCCGTAAAGATAACGAGGCTCAAGAGCGAACCCAACCGAGTGAAATCTGGGTCGCCACATCTGCTATCCCGTCTCATTTGTTGGGATGGGGTATTGAAGAAGCCTCCGTGGACCCAGCGGAGCAACTGCACGACCCCCACATCTACTCATCCCTCTCACGATAGACGGATGTTTCAATATTACACGGGGAACAAGCACAACTTCCACCGGCCTCTCATTCGGAGAGTGTTGGTGTTGAAATAAGAGACCAGCAGCCCCCGGTCTCGACTTCACTTCGTGCACCATCGAGTCTAGAGCCACTTGTAATAGATCAATCTTTAGCTAGGACACTTGAAGAGGTACAACACCAAGTCGAGAATCTTTGTGACTCGACCGGAACCACCGTAGTGTCTTCACCTCTTGGTGAAACACAAGGATCGGCGGGAAATCCTACCACAACTAACATCACGCCAACTGTAAACGTAGGTGGCTCTACCCCTGTGGTAGACGCCTCAACGGGAAATCTAAGTGATCCCGACGTTACTTTACCCGACTTCGTGTCACCAGGGTCTCTGGACAACACCCTTAAGGTTGTCCGCCAGGATATGGAGCAACAGATGCAGCAACATGTAGCCGTTGAGCTTGCCAAAGCAATGTGTGCTATCAAAGGAAAGGGCCACGTCGTCGAACCTGAAACCGCCTTTGTACCTCCACCGATTCAACTGCAACCAATCTATTCGGTGGAGACCCTGAAGACGATGCTGTTGGCCCAGCTGCTCCAGGAATCCGACACCACCGCATCTACCGAAGCAGACCTGATCTCAGTTCTCCGATCACACGTCACTACTCCGTTTTCCTCCATTACCTCTCGCCTCGACTCCATCGACTCGACCCTCAACGACTACAACAAAGCGCTACCACGCTGTCTGATAGGGTCCGCTCACTAGAAGACACTTGTAAGAGTCAAGTCGGTGGTCTCAAACGCAAGCACGATGACCAGGATGATCCTGATCACCGTGAGGGGGAGAAGCGTCTACGCCAAACCGAGACCGCCCAGATCATGACTGCCGAAACTACAACAGTGGTTTAACAGGAACCCCCAACTGTGGCAACTACATCAGAAGCACCCGAAGCTGAGTTGCCACTAGCAGATATAGTGATAGATATGGAAATTTCAGATGAAGAAGACCCAACGGTTGAAAAGCACGAGGGTTCAAAACAGGAACTGGTCGATTTTGACTCGTCAGACAGACCGATACTGGACATGATAGATCCAGAGTGTGAGACCAACCCGGAGACCGAAGACGCATGGTACGAAAAAGCTGCCAGTGCAGTAAATCTCCAGGTAAATTTGGTCTTCCCTACTGATGAGGATGACAATATTGACTACGATCAGTTCCTGCTCCAAAATTTATATGGAGCAACCCCCGTTCACTATGCTCAACCCGCCGGAACATCATCAACAAGACCTGAGTCCACTACTTCCGATCTTCCGACAACTGCCCCTCCCACGACAGCTTCTGATCTTCCTCCCTCTCCTCAACAACAACAAATCCGTTGGGAGAAGATCATGGTACTAATCCCTCATCTGGAGGAATCTTTGAAAAATCTGTTCGTCCACAAGCTTCGCCAAATCGATCCGACCTTCTGTCTGGGTATCTACAACCTTGACCCAGAATTTCAACGCCGATATATCAGCACAATGCAGCGGTGTCTTCCAGTCAACCAAGTTAGAACCAAACTTCGAATCACAGAGGTAATCAGTATCTATTCAAGACATATTATGAAGATCGTCTACCCAGTTTTCATTGTTCGACGTGAAGATGGGAACGAATGGAAATTTTCAGAAGCTGATTTCAAGAACCTCCGACCACTCGACTTTCTGGTTATTCTGAAAGACTTACGTACAAGAACCATCCGACCGTTAGAAATTACAAAGGCACTCGAAGCTGTTCGTCGATATCTGGTCCGCACCATCATGATATCTTATCTAACGGACTTCCAAATGGCTATCAAGAACAAGGGAAAAAAGGTAAATCTGATCAAGCCGAATCTGAAAGCACCTGAGTTAAACATGTATCCCGAGAACGCTATGCTTCTGGAACCAGAATTCGGGATTGTTTACCTCAACGAGCAAAAAGAGAAGAAATTTATGCGCTTCAGTCAGGTGGAAAGATTCTGCGACGGCACGCTCCTAAAGGTCAGAGGTGCTCTTCGAAAGATTATTCAGCACGAGTCTGAGAATCCAAGGTATTCTTATGTTCCGAATCCTAATGAAGTAACTGCTCGGAATGCCTTGGAAATGATTGAAGATCGCATCGACTATCGCCGCGCCATCAGATTGTTCGAGGTACACTTCGCGCTCCGCAAAAGATATGTCTTCAACTGGAGAGATATAGAGCGCCAACTCGAACTTCAAATCAAAGGGGGAGATTGTTAGAGCAGGTTTTAATGTTGATTTAAAGTTCAAGGGTTAAACTGTATTTGATTAAAATAGAGCTTATTAGTGAACGGGCCGTGGGCTTGTTAACCACGGGCCCATTGTATTTAATGTTGATTAGCTTGGAAAAACAAGCTAATCATCTCTTTAGCTTTCAATTCATACTGTAATATTCTCTCTGAAATTTAATGAAAGGGATGACCAGTTGAAATCATATTTCGTATTGCTTTATCATATTCGATTTCATATTTGTTGAACGGATCGGGATTCTACACTTCGTAGTATCCGGAAACCTTACAGTATCCGAAAACTTCATTGTACCCGGAAACTTCACATCCGGAATCAGTTCACATCCGGTAACCTCAGTTATCCGGAAAGTGTGTGGTATCTGTTATCCGGAAAGCTTACTCTGTCCGGATTCTTTCTGATATCCGAACTCTTACAGTTATCCGGACAATTCTATTATCCGGTATCCTCATATTATCCGGATACTTCTGTTTTTGGTTATTGATCCATTTGCATCAAATCTGATCCGAACAATTCCAGATCAGATCACTTATTTGGATTTCTATCCAGTAAGTTCAAGTTAGTCAAATCACTCGTAGACCCTGCGTTAGGATTTCACTTTTAGTGCCTTGCGTTAGGTTTACCCTTTGAATCAATCTACACGTCTGACGATCACTCCGTTGCAACCGAAGATGTCTACTTCTCGTGATGCTATAACAATTGCTGAACGGGTAGATTCCTTTAAGGCCACCTCTAATGAACAACTGCTTGAGATTAGATCACTATCTGAAAAGCTAGATGTTCAAAGGAGAATAACTGAAAAATATAAGTCTGAAAATGCTAATCTAAAAGACAAATGCAAAAATCTTTCATTAGCACCTAAGGACTTAAGGGCCAAGTTATCTGATCTTCAGTCTCAGTTTGATAAGTGCTTGAATGAGAAAGAAGAAATTGTTTATCAATGTTCTTCTCTTCAAATTCAACACAAGGAGTTTGTGACTAAAATCCTTGATCTTGAAAACAAACTCCACAAAGGGGTCAAACTGATCAAACCATCTTTCTGAATAAACCTAAAGAGTTCACATACTTTAACAAGGAGTGGGGAATCAGATATGATAACCCACACTATTTGAAAAAGGGAAGATGGCATGTACCCACTCTGTATGACTTTGCTTGTTTTGGGTTAGATAAAAAGTATCCTGAATATGGAATTCAATGGACTGGTCCTCTTGAACCCGAAAAAGAGGAGGAAACCGAGGAATATAGCCGCACACAAAAACGAGGAATTCAACTTCCATTTTTTTATGAACCTTTAAACTACTCATATCAAAAGGACAAAAAGTACCTTTCCAATGACTACTTCGACCCTTACAAGGTAGCTAGTCCCAAGGATTCCTCCAAAAAGGATGAGGACCTAGCACCTGCAACCAAGACTGAGACGGATGAGTTTAAACTCTATGTTCCCCCTCTCATCTTGGAAGCAAAGATAGTCGAGTTGGAGGAGTCACTCGAGAAAGAAAGGTCTGTTTTTCAAAATGAGAAGAAAAAGCTAGTTAAGGATCTTGAGAAACTCAAATCTGAGAAAACCAATGGTGTGTCAAGTGAAGAAAAGGAAAGTTTTCTGTGGGAAATCAATACGCTCTCATCGAAACTGTCTGAAATGACAAGAGAAACGATGAAGGAGCACCTGAGAAATGGTCAACTCCAAGAGCAGATTGACTTTCTCCAAACTCAAAACCAGATTTCACCTGATCTTTCCTTCAACTCATCTGACACATCATCGTGTAAAGCCTTCATTGGAAATATCTCTTCTCAAGAAAGTAACGTCTCTCAAGACGAATGTGTTCAAAGGAATTTAAACTCTGATTTTTCAAACGCTTCCGCACCAAATTCCCCAAAGCACACAAGCAAAAGTGTTCCTCGCCTTCCTCGACCGATCCAAGTCCAGTAATTCCAGATGTCCATTTTTCAGAATATATGAACTCCGAAGGTAATTCTGATGGAGAGATTGAGTCGTTCCCTTTCGACAAACCTCTTCCGAGCCACACTGATTTTCTATCACCAGTAGTCAATCATCCGGTCAATTTTCTAAAGGGTAGCAGTTCTCAAACAAAGGCCCCAGTTGTGATCAAGATTTCTCAATCAAAACCAACTTCTAAACCTGTTTCTAAAAAGCAATCACAGCCGAGGCAGGAGACCGGACCATTGCGTACCAAAAATACTGTTCCTTATAAAGTCACTGACCGCACTGTCCCTGTTGTTTCGGATAAAACCGGTCGCACTATTCAAGAAAACCCAAAGTGGCTAAAGAAGGAACCTGTCAAGAAGGATGCATCAAAGTCCTTCCCAAATGCTTTTAATTCTAGAATAAACAAAAACGATTGTGCCTGTAATCATAGGAATGATTTTGTTAAAAGAGATGTTAATTTTCCAATGAAAATTTACTCCACTCAACAATTGATTCAATTATCGCACGATTGTTTGTGTTGTTCTAGTTGTGGTTGGAATGACTTTGATGACATTAACAATAATGATTGGTTTGGGTCATATCACATGTATAATCATACACCCAAACGGAAAACCCGTAATAACCAGCAAAGACACTATCAAAAACGGGGTTACGAATCAGCGGTTAAACCACAGCGGGAGACCAAACCCATTCCTACACAGGTTGCTCCTACTGAGGTTAAACCGGCACCCAGGTGGAAATCTACCCCAAAATCTGTTCCCCCAAAAGGTGTAAATTCTACACCCAAGAGGCAACAAGTGCCAAAACCAGTTCCCTCCAACGGTGTAAAATCTACACCTAAAGGGAAAGCTGAGTCAAAGCAAATTTTCCCAGGCAGTGCCAAATCTAACCCTTCGGGACCCAGGCAAATCTGGGTACCCAAGGTCCGCTAAACTTGTTTTGCAGGACGGTCATGTGTGACTCTTAGACACTGAATGCTCCACACACATGACCGGAAGGAGGGAGCTACTCACGATCTACAAGGAACAATATTACGAAGACGCGAGGTTTGTTTATACCTGTGCTTTCACGAGTTGCTCATGTATACTCTACTGTTGAGGGGGAGCTTCACACACAAATTTTTAAATGCTGAAAAGTTTTTTTTGTGTGTGTGGATACTCCCGTGTGCATTTCACACTATGCACACATTCCGAGGGGGAGCAAAGCCATCCCCATCCTCAATTTGAGGGGGAGCGAGAGAAGGTTCATTTTTAAATCCAAACAGTCCTATTTTGGCAAAATCTACAAGGACAGAGCATTTTTTTGTGAAAATCCCAGAGTATCCGGACAGTCTTATTTTTGTCCGGAATGCTCAACTGTATCCGGAAACCATGCTTGTCCGGAACACCTTTTGTCCGGATACTTGTGTCGTCCGGAAAGTTTTGACGATCAATAGTTTTATCCGGACACCCTTTGTCCGGCTACTTGTGTCTGTCCGGAAAGTCTTATTTGTTCAAATCCTTGTCCGGACACCCCTGTTTTGATCTATCCGGTACCTGTTTTGTCACTGCCAATCCTCAATCTATCTCAGATTGAGCCTATCAAAGCAAAGGTACGCGCTGATACTTGTTAATCCGTCCTGTTTACTAACTTTGGGTCTTTTTACAGATATTTAATGGCGGATCAACAACCTCAATCCGAGGGGAAGAGTCACATTGTTTTTATTACAAAGTCTAAATATTTTTTCTTGTGTTTTGAGGGGGAGTAGGATAATATCCGTGCTATGCATATGCCTGAAACCCTACCTGTGATAGCATATAGACGAGAGTTAGGGAATCCCATGGTCCAGCCAGAGCCGGAGGGACCTTCCCCGGGACATAGAACATGTGATAAGGAGGGTATTAAGGTCGAACGCGAACCAAGAAAGATTGAGCCGTAAAGATAACGAGGCTCCTGAGCGAAACCAGCCACGTCATATCCGGGTTGCCAATTCTACTACCTTATCTCATTTGTTGGGACAGGGTATTGAAGAAGCCTCTGTGGACCCTGCGGAGCAATTGCACGACCTCCATAGCCACTCATCCGTGTCTCAAAAGATGGAAGTTTTAGTCTCACACGGGGATATAGCACAACTTCCACCGGTCTCTAACTCGGAGAATACTGGTGTTGAAACAAGAGACCAGCAACCCCCGGTCTCGACTTCATTTCGTGCACCATCTAGTCTAGAGCCTCTTGACATAAATCAATCTTTGGCTAGGACACTTGAAAGGGAACAACACCAAGTGGAGGCTCTTCGTGACCCGACCGGAACCACCGAAGTGTCTTCAACTCTAGGTTGAACACAAGGATCGGCGGGAAATCCTACCACAGCTAACATCACGCCAACTGTGAACGTAGGTGGCTCTACCCCTGTGGTAGACGCCTCAACGGGTAACCTAAGTGGTCCCGAAGTTATTCACCCCGACTTTGTGTCGCAAGGGTCCCTGGACAGCACCCTCAAGGCTGTCCGCGAGGCACTGGAACAGCATGTCACCGACGAGATCGCCAAAGCCATAAAAGGCAAAGCAAAGATCGTGGAAGCCGAAACCACACCACCACATCCACCGACATTTGCTCAACCTATCTATTCGGTGGATACCTTAAAGACGATGCTATTGGCCCAACTGCTCCAGGAATCAGATACAACCGCCTCGACCGAAGCAGACCTGATATCAGTTCTCCGATCACAGGTCACTGCTCCATCTTCTTCTATAACCACTCGCTTAGACGCCATTGACTTGACTCTCACGGCCTACAACCAAGCGCTCACAACGCTGTCCGAGAGAGTCCGCTCACTCGAAGATACCTGCAAGAGTCAAGCGGGCGGTCTGAAGCGGAAACACGATGACCAGGATGATCCTGATCACCGTGAGGGGGAGAAACGACCACGTCTATCCGAGACCGCCGCCCCGATCCAGTCTGAAACTACAACTGTAGTTCAACAGGAACCCCCAACTGCGGCAACTACAACAGAAGCACCTGAAGCCGAGTTGCCTCTAGCAGACATGGTTATAGATATGGAAATTTCAGATGAAGAAGACCCGATAGTTGAAAATCCCGAGGGTTCAACACAGGAACTGTTCAATTTTGACTCATCAGACAGACCAGTTCTGGATATGATAGATCCAGATTGTGAAGACAACACGGAGACCGAAGACGCATGGTACGAAAAAGCCGCCAGTGCCGTAAATCTCCAGGTAAATTTGGTCTTCCCCGCTGATGAGAACGACAACAGTGATTATGATCAGTTCCTGCTCCAAAATTTGTATGGAGCATCCCCCGTTCACTATGCTCAGCCTGCCGGAACATCCTCAAGAAGACCCGAGTCTACTACTCCCGATCTACCGACGACTACTCCTCCCACGACAGCTTATGATCTTCCTCCCCTTCCTCAACAGCAACAAAACCGCTGGGAGAAGATCAAGGTACTTATCCCTCATCTGGAGGAATCTTTGAAAAAGCTGTTCGTCCACAAGCTTCGCCCGATCGAGCCGGCCTTCTGCCTTGGTATTTACAACTTCAGCCCCGAATACCAACAACGGTATATCAACACAATGAAGCAGTGTCTTCCAGTTAGTCAAGTCAGAACCAAACTTCGGATCACAGAGGTACTTAAAGTCCATTCATGACGCATCATGAGGATCGTCTATCCAGTCTCCACAGTTCGCCGCGAAGATGGTAATGAATGGAAATATTCTGAAGCCGACTTCCAACACCTCCGACCATTCGACTTCCTGGCTATTCTGAAAGACCTTCGCACAAGAACCATCCGACCGCTTGAAGTTACAAAGGCGCTCGAAGTTGTTAGTCGATACCTGGTCCGTACCATTATGATGTCATATCTAACGGATTTTCAAATGGTTGTCGAGAACAGGGCAAAGAAGGTAAATCTGATCAAGCCAAATCTGAAAGCACCTGAGTTAAACATGTATCCCGAGAATGCTATGCTTCTGGAACCAGAATTCGGGATTGTTTACTTAAATGAGCAAAAAGAGAAGAAATTCATGTGCTTCAGTCAGGTAGACAGATTTTGTGACGGCTCGCTTCTAAAGGTCAGAGATGCTCTTCGAAAGATTATTCAGCACGAGTCTGAGAATCCAAGGTATTCTTATGTTCCGAATCAGAATGAATCTATTGCTCGGAATGTCATGGAAATGATTGAAGATCGCATCGACTATCGCCGCGCCATTAGATTGTTCGAGGTACACTTCGCGCTCCGCAAAATATATGTCTTCAACTGGAGAGATCTAGAGCGCCAACCCGAACTTCAAATCAAAGGGGGAGATTGTTATGGCAGGTTTTATGGTTGATTTAAAGTTCAAGGGTTGAATTGTATTTGTTTAATTTGAACCTTTTAGTGAACGGGCCGTGGGCTTGTTAACCACGGGCCCATTGTATTTAATGTAAGATTAGCTTAGAAAAACAAGTTAATCATCCTTTTTACTTTCAAACACTGTATTGCAAATTCTCTCTGAAAGTGAATGACAGGGATGACCAGTTGAAATCATCTGTTCTTATTGTTCATATATTTCAATTTCATCATAGTTGCACGGATCTGGATTTAACATGCTTAGTACCTCTGATATGACGAATAGAAATAACGATTTCGCGCCAAATGATCTTCACGAAATCCACGTGACGATTATAACATACAGCGTGGAAGAGTCTGAGGAAGTCGCCTGTACACTGGCCTATGCCTTTCCATCTCGAAGAAAGGCATCTGTTCAGAATTGTAAACAGAGTGTACCATATGGGAGCCAGGTATTTGCGGTTGAACGCAGATGGTCGGTCGAGGGAGTGGTTGTAGCCAAGAGCTCGGACTTGAGCGCACAGTGTCGCGTCATTGACCGTGGGGTCATATCCTTGATGATTTCCGGCGTTGGCTTCAGGAAGTGAAAGAAGTCGGCGGAAGGAGTCCGGTGTGAGCGTGAACTGCTGATTATCGATCTGAGCAGTGATCGTTTGTGAGTTACCGGTCGTGCGAACTTGTGCAGAGAACCACACTTGGAGCACGTACAGCAGCGGGACGTTGGTAGTGGCGGTGAGGGCCTCATGGAGAGGGTGACGCATAAGTATGTCCATAATCACTCGATGTTGTGGTTGTGGTTGTGGTCTGAAGAGTGCCGGGTCCAGGTGGTGATTGTTGGCCTCCAATTCAGTACCATGGTCTGGATCGACCAGGGCGTTGTTCGCTTCTTCATTTATAAGTTCCTCTTGAGGAATTTGTTGCTCTTCCGGGTTCTGTGGGGGATTTTGTTCCTGATCCGCCATTGTATATCTGTAAAAAGAAGCACAGTCAGTTTTCGAGGCGGATGAACAATAGTCGACGCGTACCTTTGCATTTGATGGCTCAATTTGAGACAAATTGAGGACTGACAGTGAGAAACTGGTACGGGACTGAAAAAGACAGGGGTGTCCGAACACAGCTATGGAATTGCAAACCTTTCCGGAAAACACATGTTTCCGGACAACACAAGGTTTCCGGACGGGAAGAATGTTCCTG
Organism: Saussurea involucrata; assembly: GCA_033807775.1. Classification (NCBI taxonomy): domain Eukaryota; kingdom Viridiplantae; phylum Streptophyta; class Magnoliopsida; order Asterales; family Asteraceae; genus Saussurea; species Saussurea involucrata. Next base: position 71,446,254 of record CM066317.1, on the reverse strand, counting down.
GATAAAACGGATAAACCGGACAACATGGTTTCCGGAAGACAAGTGATTCCGGACAATATGGGAGTCCGGACAGACCAACTTCCCGGTAGTTGAACTTACCGGAAACCCGAAGGTTTCCGGACAACTAGGGTTTCCGGGTGTTGTACGAATCCGGACAAAATATTTATGTTAAAACATTACCGGACAAACCAGCATACTATTGAATGTTCCCGGACATGACGAGTGTGTTCGGACGCATTTCAAAATCACAATAGCCCAAAATAGAGTTCCAAATATGTGTGAGAGCATAGCAGTAGTTTTGGTTGACGCATGTGAGCACACAGAATGATCCAAATCTACCAAAAACAAATGGAATGGACTTGAAGTTGATTAGACTCCAAAATGGGTTTCGGATGTTGTGAAATCGACCAAATCAGTGGTCGATTTGTGTTGATATGTGTAATGGATGTTACCACAACTGATCGAGATGAAGATACGAAGAACATGCCTGATTTGTATCGGAAAACGGAGCAAAAATCGAGAGTTGATAGTGAGACCGAACGAGAGGGAAACTTGCGAGAGGTTTAGGGTTTTGCGAGAAAATCCGGATGAATGAAATCAGGGAGTCCGGACGCTTATATACGATACCCATGAGTCCGGATATGGTACCCGGGATCCTATCCAAACCGGATAAGGACCCGGTCTGGAAACCCATCCGAAAAGGTAGGGTTTCCGGATACCTGTCCGGATACAGTGGGATCTTCCCAAAACTTGTTCTTTCCGTGAACTTTTTGCAAAAATGAGGACTGTAAAAGAACCTTCTCTTGCTCCCCCTCAAACTGAGAATGGGGAAAAACTTGGTCCCCCTCGGACAGTGCAAAAATGTGCAATGAGGAGTCCGACACATAAAAACTTTTAAAGCATTTAAAGGAAAAACACTGTGTCGCTCCCCCTCCAATGATGACCATGATATAAAATTCAATCGGGAGTGCCCACACACATAAAACTTTAACATTTGTAAGAAAAATTGTGTGTGACGCTCCCCCTCAACAAATGAGTAGACTTACCTGATACTGCTTTGTGCTCCCCCTGAACACATGAACACACCGTGAAAGCACAGATATAAAGAAATAGAAGGTGACGACAGTATAAAAGAAAAGAAACACACGAAGAAAGAAAGGAAACAAACGAAATCTACGAAATAAATACAGAGACTAAATCTAACTATGTAACTGAGACAAGTAGAATACAAGTGCGAGGAAGTGTATGCTCAATCATCAGGAGTGTAAACACCAGATGATAAGTAGACAGTTACTCGTAGATGTATGGAACTTGTAACGGGCACACAAGCGGATTAAGTCGTCAGTTTTAGCATTCCTAACTTGGACACAAGAGTGTTAAAATGTTTTTCGTCCAAGGCTTTAGTAAAGAGGTCTGCTAACTGATGCTCAGTATTTACGAAGTAGAGTTCGACTGTACCTCTTTCGATGTGATCCTTAATGAAGTGATACCGAACGTCGATGTGCTTCGTCTTGGTGTGTTGGACCGGGTTGCTAGATATGGCAATATCGCTCTTCGAGTCGCAGTAAATTGGGACTTTGACTTACGTGAAGCCGTAGTCCTTGAGTTGCATCCGCATCCAGATGACCTGGGAACAGCAGCTTGCGGCGGCTACGTATTCCGCCTCGGCAGTTGACGTTGAAACGCATTGCTGCTTCTTGGATGCCCAACTTACCAGACTATCTCCCAAAAACTGGATATGTCCCGAGGTGCTCTTCCGGTCCATCATACAGCCCGCGTGATCCACATCGGAATAGGTGGATAGTGCAAAACCTATCTCTCTCGGGTACCACAAGCCAAGATCAGCAGTACCACGTAAATAACGAAAAATTTGTTTGACAGCAGTTAAATGAGACTCCTTAGGTTTTGATTAAAGTCGGGCCCATAAAAATGTTGAGAACATGATATCCGGTCTACTCGCAGTTAAATACATTAAAGAACCGATCATCCCCCGATATAGTTTAGGGTTCACATCTGTTCCGTTAGGATCGGCGTGAAGCTTCGTACCGGGTGCCATGGGAGTTTTCATTGGCGAGGACTGTTCCATCTGGAATTTCCTAAGAATATCCCGAATGTACTTAGCCTGGTTTATGAATATCCCGGTCGATAGTTGTTTAACTTGAAGACCAAGGAAGAAATTCATTTCGCAAAGCATACTCATTTTAAAAAATTCTCCCATGAGATTAGCAAAGTTCTTAGCATATTTGGGATTGGTAGAACCGAATATAATATCATCTACGTACACTTGAACTAGAACTATGTGACCTTTTTCGTTTTTGATAAATAAAGTCGAATCGATTTTACCTCGTGTGAATTTAGACTTTATCAAAAACTCGGACAGCGTGTTGTACCATGCTCGCAGAGCTTGCTTTAGACCGTAAAGCGCCTTGTCTAGAACGTAGACATGATCAGGCTCCGAATCGTCCACGAATCCGTCCGGTTGTGAGACGTACACTTCTTCCTTGATATCGCCGTAGAGGAATACGGTCTTCACATCTATTTGAAAGACCGTGAAGTTCTTGTGCGCGTCATATTCAAGGAATATACGAATGGCTTCGATTCGTGCCACCGGAGCATAGGTCTCATCATAATCGATCCCTTCTTGTTGTCGGTATCCCTTGGCCACGAGACACGCTTTGTTGCGTACAACGATGCCGTCTTCGTCCTTCTTATTCTTGAAAATCCACTTGGTGCCGATCACCGTCTTGTGTTTTGTACGTGGAACCAGTCGCCATACCTTTAGAGCTTCGAATTGATTGAGCTCCTCTTGCATGGCTATGATTCAGTCCGGATCTTCAAGCGCTTCGCGTACGTTCGTCGGCTCGATGTTGCTTAAGAAGTCGGAGAATAGACAGAAGTTGGCGGATGCACCTCGTGTTTGAACTGGAGTAGAGGGATCACCGATGATTTGATGCAAGGGATGAGCTTTCGTCCATCTGGTGGTGTGTGGAAGCGGCTGTTGAGTTGAGTGAGATGCGTCCGAATCCACATAATCACCAGATGGCAGGTCTTGTACCGCTTCAAGTGTCGCAGGTTGGTTTCTCGGAGGAGGTGGGGGAGGATTCGTCAGAGGTTGAACGACTTCTTGGTCCGAGGAGTTCAGAAGCTGATCGGCGATTGTAGCAGATGACAAATCACTAAGTGTGATCTCCGGATGTGTAACAGGTTCCTCCGGGGAAGCAGTAGTATCGGTAGAGGTGGATGATGACGGTTGAGCTGTCTACGCAGTAATGGATGGCGTGCTTGTAGAAGGCGGCGGACCGGATAGGTTCGACGAGTCCTCAATACGAGCAGCTTCAAGTCAAAGTTATGCTGATACAGTAGGGGAAACATTAAAGATGTCATCATAAAAGAACTTAAACAATAAATCTAAATCAGAAGAGTCAGCATTCGATGAAGATGCATGATTTAGATTTACTGTCGCTTGTGCAGATCCCGAACTTGGAGGTCTGGAAGCTAGCACGCCAGTTAAACCGGGTTCTGAACTGTTTTGTTTAGCAGCCAAATCTGCGGCTTCGTCGAATGTCACGTTTACACTTTAGACAACGGATTTATTCCGTTTGATGTAAACGCGATACGCTTGAGCCTGCATGGAGTATCCGATGAAAACTCCTTCGTCCGCCTTGGGGCTGAATTTGCTGAGATCGTCTTTGTCATTCAAGACGTAGCACGTGCATCCGAACGCATGGAAGTACTTGATGTTCGGCACACGATTATTGATGATCTCGTACGGCGTCTTGTTGAACCACTTGTTGAGGATGAAGCGGTTTTGCGTATAACAAGCGGTAGACACCGCTTTGGCCCAGAGAAAGTGCGGCATATTAGATTGTGAAAGCATGGTGCGAGCCGCTTCGACTAGGGTACGGTTGCGACGTTCCACCACTCCGTTTTGCTGAGGAGTGCGTGCGGTAGAGAAGGTGTGTGAAATACTGACTGAAGTCAGATAGTCGTCCACCGTTTGATTCTTGAACTTCATCCCATTGTCGGTCCTTATGGTCCGAACAGATTGTTGCTTGTTCAGTTGGATGGTCTTCGGGTGGTTGATGATCAGCTCCAGAGTTTCGTCTTTCGAGCGAAGGAACGTGACCCATGTGTAGTGCGAGAAGTCATCCACCATCACCAGGACATATTTGCGCTTGTTGATACTCTGAACACGCATTGGTCCACACAAATCCATATGGATGAGTTCGAGGGACCTGGATGTGCTCGGAGTTACCTTCGGTTAAGGCAGACAGGGTTATCGGGTTTGAGGGCTGCGAGGTCGATTGTATATAGATTGGTCTTGCGTTTCCCAACCAGAAGCTCCTCTCCGTCGTCGTTGAGGATTCTACACCGCTTAGCTTTGAATCGGACGTCGAGATCTTTGTCGCAAAACTGCCCGATGCTGAACAGATTGTGTCCCAATCCCGCGACGTGTGATACCTTCTTTATTGTGATCTTCTCTTGGACAATGTCGTCGTAGCCCACGATTGGCGCTTTGTCGTTGTTGCCAAATCTCATGTCTCCACCATATTCTTCTTTGTAGTTCGTGAGAAGCTCGCTCCTTCCGGCCATGTGCTTGGAGCATCCAGAATCTAAGTACCACACATGACCGTGCTGACTTGACGTTGCTTTCTTATCATCAGCTGGAGAGTGATATCCTATGAAAGCATCAGCACCATCAGAATTGCTTTCATCATCAGATTTTCCCAGCCAGTAATCGTTTTCAACGAACATAGCTTCTCCAGCCTCCTTTTGTCTAGATAGAGCGAGCTTGGCCTCGTAGTAGTGAGAGTTCTTTACAGTTGGTTGGCGGAAATCCTTCGCAAAGTGACCAAGTTTCCTGCAGTTGTAGCAAGTTACAGGTTCATCTTTCTTCTTTCTGTCATCTTTCACGGGCTTTTCCTTCTTCTCAGACTTATCTTGCTCTTCTACCTTCTTCTTTCCTTCATACATGTCCTGATAATCGTGGCGCTTGTTCGAGGAGGTGGAGTAGCGCTGATTATTGGACGATGGCTTCTTATAAAACTTTTGTTGTTGGAAAGATTTGGTAAGTAGGGCTATCGCTTTCTTTAAATCCGAAACTTCTTCATCAGAATCACTGTCTTGCTTTTCTCCAGGTTCTGACTCGGAGGAGGTTTGCTTTTGAGCACGTTTGGAGTGATGGCCCAAAGATTTCCCTTGCTTGGAGGTCATGAGTGCAATAGGATCAGCAGCTGGCTTTGATGCAGTCTTCTTCTCGCCCAGAAGTTTATTCACTTCATCTTCGTCTTGAAGAAGTGTCTCATAAAGTTCATTGATGCCAATGTTCTCTATCAAGTTGTTGTGCTTGACATGAGAAGCAAATACCTTCCATTCTGGCAGCAGATTGTTGAGAAACTTGAGCGCGTTTTCAGTGTTGGAGCGAGTAATCTTATTCTTGTTCAGTTCATTAAGAAGTAAGCAAAAACGTTCATAGGCCTGGGTGAGAGACTCGCCGGTGCGCTGCTTGAAACCATCAAACTTGGTTATTGCACTGTGGATCTTCAGTTGATTTCCGACATTGCTCCCACGCATTATTCTGGCCACTTGATCCCACATGCCCTTTGCTGTGTCTTTGTAACTATCGATGGCAGTGTAGATCGGATTGGGGAGTGCTTGAACAAGATATCTCTGTGCATGCTTTTCACCTTCTATCATGCCTCTTTCATCTTCGGTCATGTCGGTGAGAGTCTTTTTCTCACGACGAGCATCAGCACCTTCAGTTGCCACTATAGTCTTCATCGGCCAAGACATTGGATCCTCTTCAAGAGCTCTTTTGATATATACGTAGTTGTCCTTGGATTCTATGAAGATCATGAATCTGTCTTGCCACTGGCTATACTCACCTTGGATTCTTTGAAGATCATGAATCAGACGATTTGATTGATTCAAAGTGTAAACCTAACGCAAGGCACTATGAGTGGGATCCTAACGCAGGTTCTACGACTATATGAACTAGGAAACTGGTAAGATTTCAACAAACTGAACTCACTGGATAGGAATCCGTATGAGATATCTGATATGGAAGTGTCCGGATCAGATTTAAATGAAAACAGTTTAAAAACAAAAGTATCCGGATAAATAGAAGATTCCGGACACCTTGAGGTTTCCGGATAACAAAGGTTACCGGATGGCCAAAGTGTCCGAATAAAGCAACTGAAAAATAATACTTACTGGATGTTTAGAGTTTCCGATTAAAGTACTTATCGGATGATATGGTTACCGTATGCTATGAGTTTCCGGATGAAACACTTACCGGATGCAGGAATATCCGGGAAGATTGGTTACCGGGAACTTTGGGTTTCCGGAACTAATTTACCCGTAAAGAATAGAGTTTTAGTGACTTACCCGGAAAGGTTAGACGTACCCGGAAAGAAGACGTGCCCGGATAGAATTAACACAATTGTCCGGAAACTTTGGAAGTGTCCGGAAAGATCGGCTGAGTTACCCGGGAACTACGGTTGTGGGTTTCCAATCGATTGGGAATCGACTAGGGTTGCTCTAGAATGTTCCTGAAAGATTAGAAACACTACCAAACACAAAAAATAACACTAATCCAATCGATTTTGAAGCAAAAACAATACGTTTTGATGATGAAAATTCGATTTTTAGTGAAGAACACAACCAAAACTTTTGACTTTGATTTGCTTAATAAACCACTCAAACGATCGAATTAGGTTATGAAAATTTGCAGAATCACTCAAAACAATAATGCTAACAATACCCAATAAAAGAAATCGATCAATTTTGCTTGAATCAAAATATGAGTGTGCAATCAAGAACACAGACGTGAAAAAGTCAATACTTACCATAAATCAATAGGATGGCTTTGAATCAATTCTGTCCGTCTGCTCTGATACCAATTGTGAGTCTCAGATCCGTGCAACGAACAATGAAATCAGTAGATTAGACAATATGTTTACGATTTCAACTGGTCATCCATATATTGCTTTCAGAGAGAATTTACAATACAAAGTAGAAAGCAAATGAACAACTAGCCTAATTTTCTAAGGCTAATGAACTATTTATATGGCGGGCCCGTGGTTAACAAGCCCACGGCCCGTTCACTAACAAAGCTCAAATTAAAGAATTACAATTTAAACCTTGAACTTTAATTCAACATAAAACGACCCTAACAATTGTAGTTTCTAAGTATGCTTAATCAGAAGAAGGTTCAGAAGTTCTGAACTAGTAGTTCAGAACTTATGTCTTGGACATTTTCTCTTTATTGTATTTCAGTTATTAGCTAGCATATTAGAACACGTGTCATTGTTCTAATGGTTTGTATTGTAAATGTACTGTAGATTTAGCATTTCCGTTACAGTATATATAGATGTTAGCAACTGAAACCTAACTAACTTTTGGATCACTTTCGTATTCAATCTTTGTAATCTTTGAGAGATTCTCTCTCTAGATCTGTAATCTGTTCTTGAATGAATACAAAGTATTTGGCTTCAATTCTATATTCTTCTACTGTTTGATTGTGTTCTTATTAGACAACTGCATTGTAAGATCAATCCTGGTTTCTACAATAACTGCTTAAATCCGGTTATAATATAATATAAAATATAGAATCATATGTATTTATTTTATTCTTATGATATAATTAAATACAAAAATATTCAATGATAGAACTTATTTTTAAGGTTGATGAAATGATTATAATTGCATAATTTATAACAAAAAACGCATTTTTAATGAACTTTAGTTAATCTATGATTATTTAAAATATTAATCCATAATTCTTTATTTTAATATATCAAATGTGTAAAATGAAAATTGAAAAATGAAAACGTAAGGAAATATAAAGAGTAAAGTACGATTTTCGTCCTTGTGGTTTGAAAAATATTGCAATTTTCATCCCTATAATTTTTAATTTATTGTTGTTTTCGTCGTTACTGGGACTAAATATGTTAAAAGTCATCTATTAACCTAGGAGTATTTCAATCTGTTTGTTAGTGCCAAATTCTATTTGTATCAAAGTTGAGGGTATTTTGTGTAAATACCTTGTAGTATATAAAGCTTTTGTATCTTTACTACTTGTAACTAGAGTACTTGTGACATTAGTGCTACATTAGTTTCTCTCTGTATTCTCCCCATATCATATTCATTAATACAAAGAGATTGAATTTTGCTTCTATTGTGATTATTGTGATTACATGTAGATATTGATCTGTTACGAGGATCACAATTGGTATCAGATCTTGAATTCAGACTGATAATCTGCCAATTTGGGGAAGTTTTCGAAGATTTCCTTGTTTTTTCAAGAAGTCTGACTGTGATATGTGAATTTGAATATTTTGCGCGTTTTTAATTGAGTTCTTGGGCTAGTTCTGTTCAGAATTGATAGGAATTAAGTTATGAGTAATTCAGTTCTGCTGAATTACATTCAGAATCGAGAATTTTGGAATTTTCAGAAGATTTGGTTCAAAAGAGTGTTGCAAGTGTTTTAGGAGCAAACCAAATCGCCCACAGAGGGACACTGCTTTCTATTAAAAGAAGGATGAATACTATGCTCAGAAGTCGCTCATGGTGGAGCAGGAAAATTGGCAGTCAGACGAATCCTCTGACGAAGGTGAGAAGAAGAACGCCCTGTTCTGCGGGATAGCAGAGGTCAGCTCCTCAGATTCTGACAGTAAGGTATCCACTTCTGACTCTACCTCCAGTGAAACTGAAACTAATTTGCTTAAATTAACAGAATATTACACTAAACTGAAAAAGACTTGTGATAATATTCAGAAAAAGCTTGCATTCTTTGAGAGAGAAGCCAGACTTCTCACTCAAGAAAAAGCTAAAATATCTTTAGAAAAGGAAGAGATTGAGAATAATTGGCACAAAAATCTAAATCCTTTAAAAGAAAAGATTTTAGAACTCAATTTTGCCCTTAAAGCTAAAACAAAGGAACTTTTGGACAACGAGAGTGATAGAATGAATATTCTTTCTCTTAAGAACTTCTTTCAAAAGGAAAGAGAAGTCCTTCATCAAGACCTACTCAGCAGAGACCTTTTAATAAAGAAATATCAAGACGCACTTAAGGTGTACGAGAAAATAAATACACAAATAGGAAGAAGGAGAATTGGCTTCTGTGATATCTATCTATATACTGGAACCAAAAGAGACAAGTCCCTGTCTTCTCTATTTTGTATTGGAAGCACAAGAAAACCAGGTTTTCCAAATTTACTCTCAGTTAGCAAAAGGAAGAAAATCTCTAGGGAACCGCACAAGAGGAAACCTCTGAAGATGATAAATGTGTGGTATCAAAACGCAGATTTATCACCCTCAGCCTCTGTCAAAAGAGACTCCAAACCCAAAAGATATCTGAGAACTCAAGATCAGATAGGAATCTTAAAGTTTGGTGACCCAGAGACTCAGACCCAGGTTGCTTTTGTCTGCACAATAGACTCTGAAAAGACTCTATCGGCAGAGGCACCTGAGTTCATGCCTGCTTCTTCAGATGAAAAATTGAAACACATTTTTGAAAATGAGTCAATGAAAACCCTCTGAGGAAATCTTGATGAATGCTTCTGTTGTCTTGGAAGATATTCCCGAAAGAAAGGAAGAAAGCGAGTATGGCACATGCTCAGAAAATCCTGCCTCTGTCGATAGAGGTCTCAGTGACTCAACCTCTGTATACTAGGACGATTCATCCTCTGACGAATCTGAGACTGACTCAATCGAGTCAGAGATAGTTCTTTGTGAATTAGAGGGATTTAAACTTCCCTCTGGAATTCTTAACAGAACCATTCCTCCAAAGGAGAAATTTACAAGTGTTCCTATCTGCCCGGATTTCTTGGACATGTGTATACAAGCCAAAACCTCTCTTGAGCTTGAAAAGATCAAACAACAAAAGGATAAGTCCTCTCAGTGTTCAAAAACTCCAAAACCTCTTAGGCCATTTCAAGAAAAATTAACTTGGCAACAAAAGGGTAAATGGGTTGAAACTAACAAATCTTTTGCTTCTGTGACAGTGAAACCAGCTGAAGTTCACGACAGAGGATTGGGTCAATAGAAGGCTACTCTCAACAGATATTTTTCAAAAAATCAATCTAGCCTACATAGGTCTTCTTGTAATAGGAAGTCAAATGCTAGGGTAGACTGTAATAATAAAGCCTTTGTACCCTTATTCAGTGTTTTCATTGAAAAGTTTAAGCAAATGTCTTCGCATATCCATTATTGTCATTGTTTTGAACTTATGCATCAATTGAACCAACATTTCTCTAGTCCTCGCTATTTTCTCTCTTCACCCAAAAAGAATGCAAAATTCAAGGGTAAGAAGAAACAAGATGGTTCTTCGAAAGAAGATAAAACCAAACCTAAGGATGCCAAGGCAACCTTAAAGACTCCTAACAAAGCTGGACCCATTTGGAAATGGGTACCTAAAAATCTCTGAATATGTTGCAGAAGCAGTATATGCCGATATGGTACCTAGACTTCGGGTGCTCAAGGCATATGACTGGCGACAGAGGTCTACTATCCTCTTATAAAGACAAACTTGGAGGAGGATCGGTGACCTTTGGAGATAATAAGAAGGGGTATATAAAAGGCTATGGAGTCATTAAGAAGGAAAATATAACCGTATGCAAAGTTGCATATGTGGATGGCCTTAAGCACAATCTTCTCAGTGTTAGCCAACTTTGCGATACGGGTTTCGATGTCATGTTCAAAAGAACCTTCTGCTCTCTGCAAGGGGAAGATACAGGAGTTGAGCTTCTGCGAGCCGAACGAAAGGGTGATCTGTACCTCATGAACTTTAGTGTCAAGAACAAGAAGGACAAGCTCTGCCTTGTTGCCTGTAAGAACGAAGAAGCTTGGTTATGGCACAACAGGTTCTGCCATTTAAACTTTCATACTCTAGATAAGCTTGTTAAACTTGATCTTGTTAAAGGTCTGCCAAATGTCAAATTCAGTAAAGATCATTTGTGCTCTGCTTGCGAAATGGGTAAACTCAAAAGAGCTTCCCCTAAAGGCAAGACTGATGTGTCTTGCCCTAGGCCTCTGTATATGCTACACGTTGACCTCTGCGGTCCAATCGCTACACAGAGCCTAGGTGGCAAAAAGTATATGCTAGTGTTGATTGATGAATACTCGAGATATACGTGGGTAGAATTTGTCAGAAAGAAATCAGATGTGCCAAACATTCTGATTAACCTAATGAGAAGAATCCAGGTTCTGTATGAGTGCAGGATTCCAAAGTTAAGAAGTGACAATGGCACATAATTCAAAAACTCTATCATTGAAGCTTACCTTACAGAAGAAGGCATATCTCAGAACTTCTCTGATGCACGCACCCCACAACAGAATGGTGTGGTTGAACGCAAAAACCGCACGCTTGTGGAGGCTGCAAGAACTATGCTGACAACATCTGGATTACCCACATCTTTTTGGGCAAAAGCTGTATCAACCGCTTGTTACACCCAAAATCGATCAACAATAGTAAAGAGGCACATCAAAACACCGTATCACTTGATCAATCAAAGGCGACCAAACATCAAGTTCTTCCATGTATTTGGATGCAAGTGTTGTGTCCTTAACGACATAGAAGCTAGAGGAAAGTTTGATGTGAAAGCAGACGAAGGAAAGTTCATTAGGTACTCTGCCACTTCCAAGGCCTACAAAGTCTACCTTCTGCGGTCTCGAACAATTGTGGAGAGTATCAATGTCTCTTTTGACGATTCTTTTCAGAAGACTTCTGAACAAATCAGTTCAGTACTCGGTCAGAAAAAGGAATCCTCTGTCATCTCAAAGACAAGAGAAGCAGAACTAAATCTGCTATTTGAAGAGATGTTCCATGATGATATTGATTCCTCTACTGGAGCCACCAGAGCCTCTGGAGAAACATCTTCTGCCAACCAGACTGAGTCAGGTATATCTCTTACTGGTCCATTAAATACTTTATCCTCCTCTGTGAATCGTGCAGATGCAAGTGCTGAGGGGGAGCGAGCAGAAGATGATGCAAGCAAGAATACTACTACAGAGGCACTGGAAATACCAACTCTAGCAACTACAGAGGAAGCAATACCAGAGGAAAACGAGGATTTTGTCTCAATATCCTCAGAGGAATCAATTCCAACTCTTATAGAAATACCTCGACAAGCTGAAGAACCATACTCCAGCACAGAAGTACCATCAACTACAGAGGTTGCACCAGAACCAACAATTGCAACCTCAGAAGTTCAACTAGACGATGCTAATGACCATCTCCCAAAGATGACAAAGTGGACGAAGAGCCATCCTCAGAGCCAAATAATTGGCGATCCTTCTGAAAAAGTCAAGACAAGATCAGCCACTGCTAATTTTTGTTTCTTTACAAACTTTATCAGTGTGGTCGAACCTAAACGTGTTTCTGAAGCCCTGGATGATCCAAATTAGGTGGATGCTATGCAAGAAGAGCTTCTCCAATTTGAGCGAAATAAGGTGTGGACCTTAGTTCCTCTGCCACGAGGGAAACAAGCTATAGGGACTAAATGGGTCTTTAGAAACAAGAAGGATGAGGATGGGGTGGTCATAAGAAACAAGGCGATATTGGTGGCCAAGGGATACTGCCAAGCAGAAGGAATTGATTACGATGAGACTTTTGCCCCTCTCGCACGGCTCGAAGTGATAAGAATCTTCTTAGCCTTCGCAGCCCACAGAGGTTTCAAAGTCTTTCAAATGGATGTAAAATCTGCCTTTTTAAATGGTCAGATTCAAGAAGAAGTATACGTGCAACAGCCACCAGGGTTCTAAAGTGCCAAGTACCCAAACCACGTCTATTACCTTGACAAAGCTCTGTATGGACTGAAACATGCTCCAAGAGCATGGTATGAACGCCTTTCTACCTTTCTCCTTGGTAATGATTTCGAAAGGGGTACAACAGATACTACTTTGTTTTGTAAAAGAAAAGGTGAGGATATTCTGCTTGTACAGATATATGTGGACGACATTATTTTTGGCTCTACCAATGCACAACAATGCACAGATTTTGAGAAACTCATGCAGAGTGAGTTTGAAATAAGTATGATGGGAGAGTTAAACTTCTTCCTAGGACTCCAAGTCAAACAATCATTAGAGGGAATTTTTATTAATCAAGCAAAATATGTCTCTGACATTATTTCTAAGTTCAAACTCTCTGATGCCTCTATCATGAAGACCCCCATGTCAACTGGAAATAAGTTACACTCAGATCCAGGTGGAAAATCTGTAGAGTGCAAGCTCTACAGAGGCATGATTGGGTCTCTTTTATACTTAACCGCTAGTAGACCAGATATAATGTATGCCACATGCCTCTATGCAAGATACCAAGCTAACCCTAAAGAATCCCACCTTCTTGCTGTAAAGAGGATCTTTAGATACCTAAAGGCAACCAAGAATCTTGGCCTCTGGTATCCAAAGAACTCTGGCTTTGATCTTATGGCCTAAATAGATTCAGATTATGGAGGATGCGAGGTTGACCGAAAAAGTACCTCTGAAAGTTGCCAATTCCTGGGTGGTAAACTAGTCAGTTGGACTTCAAAGAAGCAGAATTGTGTGTCGACATCTACAACAGAAGCCGAATACGTTGCTGTTGCAAGTTGTTGCTCCCAGGTTCTGTGGATGCGAACTCAGCTAAAGGACTACGGTTTCGACATTCAGAAGATACCCATCCTCTGTGATTCAAAGAGTGCCATTGCGATCTCTGCCAATCCTGTACAACACTCTAAAACAAAGCATATTGATATCTGGTACCACTTTCTGAAGCATCATGTTGAACAAGGCACAATCGAGGTGTATTTTGTGTCAACGGAATTTCATCTTGCAGACTTATTTACCAAGGCACTAGATGAGAAAATATTCCTTTTCTTGGTGGGTAAGTTAGGTATGCTAAACATGAATTGATTCCTCTGTAAGTGAGACTTGATCTTCTTGTATATATGTATATATTTCATCTCTTTCGTATATACATTCTTTGTCATTGAAAGTTCTGTACCCAACAGAGCTTTTGTGGAATTTGTCAGAGCCTCTGTCAATTGCCACAGAACCTCTGGTGAGTTTGGCCTATGTTTTATGCTTTTCTTATCACATCTTATCCAAGCATAGGTCAAGGGGGAGCAGAAGGAGACCTTGGATTGATATACAGAGGTTGGTCATTCAAGGGGGAGCCAAAAAGGAGTATTGGTCAATCAGATTCACAGAAGTCAGGGATTATGCCGAGCAAAGAAGAATCGAAGAGTGAGTATCTCGCACAAAACAACTTTCCAAAACATTTTTTTAGGACATCATTTTCCAAATATGTCCTAAAAACATTGTTTAAAGTTGTCAAAACTTTGGATGATCAAAAATCTTTATGAGATGTCCGTTATTAGAAATTTTCGGTCATAGAGCCTCCGTTGAGCTCAACAGAGCCTCTGTAAGGCAGAGGCTCTGTGACTCCAAATTTTGTTTGGAAACTCTATCGATCAATTCCACTGTCTTTTCAAATGTTTTGGTAAAGGTACAAGCTTAGAGGTAATGGAAGAAGGGTGCAAATCACAGAGCTTCTGTCGATTTGACACTTGTGCACAGAAACGGGTTCTGTAAATGCGGGTTATTTTCTACGATGACAGTCATTTGTGAATAGAGACGCCCACGCGCTCAGCATTAATGGGCCGCGCACGGCGTCTAATCGTGCCCTGCCACTTCTGTCGTGGCACGCCTCTATTGGGCGTCTCAGTCAAACGTCGGTACAGAAGCGTGGTAACAGCTGTAAGAACTCAAGTACGGACCCCAAAATTCATTAAATTCACTTTTTAATGTGGAATTCTATCCATTTCTACCCCTCACTATATAACCCCGTTTACCCCTCTCTCTTCTTCCTTTACAAATTTACTCTCCTCCCTACTCCGGCGAACATTGCAAAACCTGCAACTCTGATTTTCTACTCCATTTCTGAAAGAAACCTACCATGGCTTCCACCTCCAACTCTCCGGCGAACTCCCCAGCTCAATCTGAGCACTCACAGAACCCATCCATGGCCAAAAACCTTGAGCAAGACCACTCAGGCGACTCAGTGGACTTTGCTCCGACTACCCATCTGCAAAACTTCTTAGACCATGACCAGTATGAGAATGTTCTTCCCCTTAAACCTAATAATCATTACTTGGTTCCCTCAAGAACTGCCTTTGGGGATGAACATGCCATTTTGATAAACATCCTGGAAAACCACCCTCTAAACTCTCTTCTGACCAAGAACGTCACAAAAATCCCTGCTAGGTACCTAAACCAGTTCTGGCAGAGCTGCTATTATGATGAAGAAAACAAACAGATCAACGGCTACATTTCCAAACCTGACAGATCTGAAAACAATGAACTCAAATTCAACAGAACCATGCTCACATAGAGTTTGGTCTACCCACCAGAGGTCTTCTGGGAATTAAAGATTATGCAGAGACTCCTTCTGACAGGGAGCTCTGTGATTTTACAGAGATGCTAGGCTACAACACTCGCTTAGAAAAGAGGAATGCATTCAGAAGAAACCGCTTTCCACCTCTGTGGAACACTCTATTCTACATCTTAAACAGATGCCTCACAGGGAAAGTGGATTTCGCAACTCTTATGATGCAGGAGATCGTGAACACCATTGACCACAAAATCTCCACGAAGAAGGCAAAGGGGCCAAGAAGCCTTGAACACCCTACTCTATAATTCCAGAGGACTCTAGGAGTAATTCTAGAACCTCTGCTTCTGCTGGAAGACTGGCCAATGGAAGGGCCAGTGGTGAAAACCTACCCTCTGACAAAAATGACCCCCACCAGACACATAGATGGACACCGCTTCTGCCGACCTCTGCCATCCAAGCTTCTAACATATGTGACAGATGAAAACCTTAGGTTAGCATACATACGCAATCACAGGACTCCAGAACCGAGTCCTGCGACACCCCCGCGTTTAGGAGCCCATGTAGGATCCCTAGTGGTTGAGAGGATGAGTACTGAAGAACACGCATCAGCATTTGCAAAGCACGAGCTTGGACAAGAAAATTTTCGTCTACTAAAAAGTATGATTAGTACTTCTGCATCTAAGAGCAAATCCTCAGAAACCCCCTCTAAAACTAAGAAGGCTGTCAGAGCCAAGAAACCAACAGAGGGAATCTCTACAAGTGTTGAACCTCCCCAACAATCCCAACAATCACCAGCACAAGAAACAGTGGTTGGATCCTCTGCACCCCCTCCTCCTAAGGAAAAGAAGAAGAAGAGAAAGACTAAATCTTCTGAGGAGGGAGCCCCAAAACCAAAGAGGAAGAAGACAAAGAAGCCCAATACTCCTCTGTAGAGCATCGCAGAGGAAGTTCTAGAAGAAGAAGAAGTCCCTGAAGAACCTCTGCAATCCCCCACTCCAATCCAATTCGTAGAGGCCACTAACTTCTCTGCCTTCCTCGAAGGCCCCGACATTGCTGAATCCTTGGACACCTCTGGGTGGACCGCAGAAGCCATCACATAATGGACAACCAAAGACCCAAACCTCATTATATCATAAGTTGACTCCGATCAAGAGGAGCTTGACAGAACACCTGAGGGTATTCAGGAAAATACTTCAGAAGTGTATATGAACCCTCTACTCTATCCTCTCATCCCTGCTATGATTCACTATGAAAGAGTCCAGAGGAAATGGTAGAAGCCGAAGGCACTCGGGTAGAAATAGGGTCTAGGTTAGAATCTCCAATAATAGGGTGCATGACAGAGGAAGAAGCACTAAAAGATGTCGCAGAAAGAAGAGGCACACAACCTCAACCACCTCCCAGTGCAACCCACATTTCTGACTCCGCCAGTCTAGTGGCAGAAGGAGTAATTGAAAAAGAGCCGCACGGCTCGAGCCCAACCCCAGCAAACCGGACAGGAGAACCTTATTCCTCCTCTGTTCCATTGACATCCGGGGAACCCATTCCGAGGGAGTCCTCTCTAAAGGACTCACCTCTTGTTCGTAATCAATCGCCCCAGATCACATCTGCCATCCCTGCAGAGGAATTTGTTTCCTCTGCCATACGTACACAAATAGGACCAATCGGCTCTTCAGAGGAACCTAGAGTGCACAGAGACGAAGGGACTCTAGACAAGTCCCCAAGTCAATTTGGAGATACTGCTGTCCCCACCTCTGGAGTGGATCAACATAAGGTCTCTGACAGAACCTTTATAGAGTCTGAGGCCAAAAGGCCTCTGCTCAAGGATTAGAGGGAAGTCCTTCCACTCTCATCCTAAAAACAGGAGTGAAAGAAGGCGTCTCAGGAACAGAGACTCACTCTGGGGACGAATGTGTTCCCCCAGAGGTTACACATGGTTCGTATGTCGCAAGGGGTGAGTTCCAAACCCTTGTCACCTCTTTGGCCAACTCGTTGAAAAAGTTGAAAAGCTCTTTTGACTCTCTTGCAGATTCCACAACAAAAGCTTTGAACGAACTGACCACCAAAGTTGACAATCTGTCAACAGAGGTGAAAAATGCAAGCAAGTTAATGACCAACGCTGCAACAACCTCTGCCAGTACAAAAGCTTCTGAACCTGAAAAAGCTTCATCTTCTGCTCTTGAGACCTCTGTCAAATACCTTCTCGAGCAACTAAAGAAAGAAAGATCCCCTGCTTCTATGGGCCTTAAACCAGAAGATCTAAAGAAGGCCCTAGAGCAACTCCAGGAATACACTACCAGAGAAACTCAGGCCATGAAGCCCTTCGACTACATGACCAGAGCACAGATTACAGAGCTTGGACAGGGGATACTCAACAAGATGACAGAGTTCATCAAGGCCTTCACCACCGCCAATGCAAACTACGTAAAAGACTTTCAGGAAAGTGTGGGAAGACTCAGGTTCAACTCCGAAGCAGAGGTTGCCTATCTGCTCGGAATATGTGATGACCTCTACGCTAAAATGATAGGTGCAGGGGCCACTCAGCTGAAGAAGACATCCTCCACATGTCGAGTAGATGGAACTTCTAAAAGAAGACAGGATGACTCTGATGATGATTCTGAGGGACCATCAGATCATCCTGAGGGGGAGAGAAGAGATAGAGCTGCGAACAGAGGTCTGCCAGCTCCACCACCACTCAGCGTCGAACCACTATCACAAGTACCATCATCTGGAACCCAACAGAAAACCACAGAGGAAACACCCACCTCTGTGGAAACAACCCATGTAACCGTAGAAGATTTATCATCACCAACCCCCAAACCAACTGAGCAATTCCAGATCCTTACCTCTTCTGAAGAATACCAACCATCCCCAACACCTAAACCAACAGAAGAAAGCAACCTCCCTTCACCAACACCAAAACCATCTGAAGAAAAGCTACCATCCCCTACACCAATAACAGCAGAACAACCCACACCCAAAACAATAGAAGAGCCCAAATCCAAATCCAGAACCAAAACACTTGCTTAAAAATAAAGGAAATATCTAAGCAAAACCTCTGAAGCTTCCCCAACCAAATCCCATACCAAACCCACATCACCAACCAAGTCCCCTGTAAAACCAATAGAGGCAACCCCTCCAAAAACTGTAAAAGCACCCCCATCTAAGCCCTCAGAAACTCAAAAGACAAAACCAACATAGGCAACCCAATCCCAACAAGCAGAACAACAAAAGCTGAAGGCAAAAGACAAGGGAAAGGGTATAGCGACAGAGGAACCAAAGTCCAAGAAGCAAAAGCATCAACCCACTGAGAAACTGATGAAAATCTCTTTTGATGCTTTTGTTACACCTAAACCAGAAGAAGAAGAAGAAGAAGATTGGGCCTTCGGAATTCCTCCTCTGTCAACCAAGCCCGTAATAGATCCTAAGGCTAAGCCATCAGAAGATCGAATGGCCCAACTGATCAGCAATCTTGATGCTCTACGGAAACCCATGCCACCACCCCCTGTTCAACAAAGATAAATGGAAGAGGTGGTCTACAAGTACCTATACAGCAAGTGCCGTCAACGATCCTCTGCCACCATCCATTCTGAAACCCGACATGGTTCAGCAGATGCGAGAAGACTTTTACAGAGACAAAGCCAAACCTGTACGTGAAGTGTTCTCAAACTCAAAGATCGACAAAGTCATCTACTACAAGTTGTCCCACACCAGAGGTGTACAAGTCTACTACAACCTCTACCACGTGAAAAAGGTGGACAGATCTGAGAACAAGTTCTCAGACGCAGATCTGAGAAACCTAAGCCCTATGACCTACCTGATCTTCTTAGATAGGCAAAGGAAAACTACGCACGCAGATTAGAAGTCCAAAGAGCTTACGATGAAATCAAGAAGGCTATGCGCGAAAGACTTCTGCTATACAGCCTAACAGACTTCCAAGTGGGACTCGACCTTGGAGTACAAAGAATAAATCTCTCACCACCAGAAGACCAATGCCCTTCCTTTGCGGACATCAGACCAAACTCTATCATCACAAGTCCAAAGATCGGGTACGTCTTTCGTGATCCCTCTGGAAAGTTGAAGTTGTTCCTAGAGATTGATTTCCAGAAGTATGCAACAAGAACTCTGCTCGAGTTCAGAGCCAATCTCCTGGAACACAGAGGATCAGAGTTCATGGACATAACCCATGCCAACAGACTAATAGAGGTCATCGACTCTGTCATCAACTTCAGAAACCTCTGCATTAGAATGTATCATGAACTCAAGGATGGAGGACTCACAAAGAAAATAAATGACTTCCCAAACGCCAAAGTCTGACATCCACAACTATCCTACCTCTGCTTACTTTTCATGTTCTACAAATGTAAATAAATGTAAGTGCCTCTGGCATAATCATATATGAAAGTAAACCTTCTACAGAGGTCAAATACCTCTTGTCGTGTTCTTAGCTTAGAAAAATATGCAAATTTCCAATTTTTATTTTTCAATACTTAGGGGGGAGATTGTTAGCTCCAACTTCTATGTTTAAAGAAGTATTGAAAAATAGGCTAAGTGTAAAATCATCGACAAAGCCTCTGCCAAGACACCGAAGTGAAGATTAATCTACAGAAGACTTTCTCAGAGGACAAGGCCACAGAGCCTCTGTCAGTCTTGACAGAGCCTCTGTGGTATGAAGACTTAGAAGACTGAAGTTTCCTAAAGATCAAGACAAAGAAGATCGTGCCTCTCACGTGCCTCTGTTATACGAAGATCCTGAAGATCATTCGTACAAGGCGTGCCCTACTCACTCCACGTGTCCACCTCTGATGGGTTGCAGCCTTTGCGGAAAACGGCGCACTACATTAACGTTGTACCTGTTGCAGTTCCACGATGTTGTCTTTGTACCATTAGTACTTCTTGTCTAGCTTTTGTCCCCTGTAAAAGTAGTATAAATAGAAAGCTCTTGTAGAGCTTTTCTATTAACTTTGCACAAATACACACACACACACACTAGATTAGAGCAGAATATTTTCACACACTTTCGGTGTTCTTGGTGTATTATGAAGAGTTAAATAGAAGTGAATCTTTGAGCTAAACTCTTGCTTATTAGTACTTTACTTGTTTAATTCTGTGTGTGATTTCTACCGAGCATATCTCTTTAGTTTCTTTAAAACGCTTCCGTATACACATTTGTTCGAACTATTTAGATTAAAATCATTGTTGAGTCTTTATTGGGATCAACACTTCTGATATCTTTTCCTTTCCTTTATCAGCCCTTATCTCTGATGTGTTTCCTTCTGCTGGAATCTCTGTAGTTGTCCCTTCTGTCAGAATTTCCATGGCCTCTGCTATGTCATTCTGTCAGAATCTCAGCATTTGGATGACATTGTCATCATAATGTATGCTTGTAACGTCCCAAAAATTACAAGCAAATTTAAATTTTTAAATAAACAATTCATTGATAACAACTCAATAAATGATCCCAACGTTTCGTTTGCAAACACATAATTAATGTCTTTATAAAAATAAAACCAGCGGAATAAACGTTTAATTATTAAAATCATAAAGCAACCAGCTCTTCTCGCGCGCCAGTGTGTACTCGTCACGCCTTGGATTCGCCCGTACCTGAAACCACAGTTTATTGGGAAAGGGTAAGCACGAAGCTTAGTGAATTCCAACACATGCGCAGATAGGAATTATATACATATCACCCCTATCCGCACATAAGCAACAACATCACAGTTACATAAAACGAGTAAACATCTACAAGTAATTATGTATTCAACACCTCAGTACCATCGAGGCCTCGGTCCCACCGAATTGTAATGTATCCAACACCTCAGTACCATCGAGGCCTCGGTCCCACCGAATTGTAATGTATCCAACACCTCAGTACCATCGAGGCCTCGGTCCCACCGAATTGTAATGTAACCAACACCTCAGTACCATCGAGGCCTCGGTCCCACCGAATTGTAATGTAACCAACACCTCAGTACCATTGAGGCCTCGGTCCCACCGAATTGTAATGTGACACATTTATACCAAGCATTCAAACCAATCAAATATTACACACCACAAACAACTAGTTCACACCACAAAGACAATAGTACATACAAACTATTATGACATGCATACAACCCCTAACTACACAGTGAGAGAACTCACCTCGAATGCGCGCCCAGCTTAATAACACAATTCAAGCTTCACAAATACGGTCACTTCCCAGCACCTAAACGCATGTTAAAACGTGTCAATACGAGACCCGGACCCTATGACACGACACACGCTTAAACCGTCACTAAAACCATTTTCCGCTCTCGCCAAACAGGTCTGTTCGGGACCTGTTTCGACCCCTTTAAACCCATAAAATTCCCAATATTATTTCATGACCAGAAAGTACTCTGAGTTAGGGTTCCAAGGACATATTATACGCCTCCTAACGATTTTTCTACAATTTACTACGGATTTTACAAAAACAGATTACAGCACAGCGAAAATTCAGCACCTTTCAGTATAAAACGACAATTCGACCCATGCTACGTCCCGAACTGGGTTTTGCACAAAACACAGAAAAGTTTCTAGACTCAAAAAGGGAACTTTTGACACCGGTTTCACCCCAAACCGAGTTACGAGCAGAATGTTATGGTTTTCGCAAGATCAAGGCAGATTCCAGAAATTTTTACATGAAATGACGAAACACCGAACTTACGACCACTTTTTCACCTAGCTAGAGGCCGAACCAGTTTTCCGCTAAAACACGGAAAACATGCCCGACCCCGAGCTTGAACCGTGGGCGCCAGTTTCGGCTCAATCGGAGTTACGACAGAAAAGTTATAGTTGACGCAAAACAGTGGCGGAAGGACGTTTTTCACATAAATGACGATTTTATAAAACGGTTTACGTGATCGATTAAAATTGATACGGGCTTGCACCAGGGTTCACGCGATTAGTGTTATTAGGTTACAAAGGGCTGGTCACAACCGCGCACCACCCGCTGCCACTTCCGGCAGCGGTGGTCACCGGCGACGGCGGCGGTTTACGAAATCCACGAGACAAGATTAAAACGAACACTTAGACTATCCCGATTTCCCTATACCCACACACCCATCCGGCTTACAACACCCGACCACGCCCAACGCCACCACTACGCTGGCGGTGCACGCTGGTGGCCACACCGCCGGCAGCCAAGGCTGCAGCGGCGGCGGTGGTGGGTGGTTCACGATGTCGAACGGAAACAAAAAGAACGAGAAGGGAACGTTTACCTTTCTTAACAAGAACGCGGTAGCGACCGTCCTTCGTCTCGACAGCCACCCTCTTCCGATCGTCCCTCCTCTCTCTTTCTCGCTCTTCTCTCTCTCTCGCCGGCGGCGAGCAGCGGCGATGGCAGGCGGTTCACGGCGGCAGGGAAAAGGCGAGAAAACAAGGGTTGCGTGGTTTTTGCGAGAGAAAACGAGAGAGAAAGAGGATTGTTTAGGGTTTTCTAGATTTTTTTTTAAGATTCCTAATATGAGAAATTGTGAATGACACGAGGGTCGGTTTGCATTGGGGCCGAACCCATGCAAAATCACCAAGTCCATGTTTGGCCCCTCAACTATCCACACCTTTGCAAGAAAAAAAAAACAATAACGCCTAACTTAACAATTGGGTCGATCATGCTAACAGTTCTTAACGGGAGAAGGAAGAAATATTAATAAACATTAGATTTAAAGACGTAAAATAAAATCATACCGGGACACGGGCTTTACAACTCTCCCCCGCTTGAATTAGACTTCGTCCTCGAAGTCTCTGCCTACGAATAGCTCCGGGTAGTTCTCCCTCATCTCAACCTCAGGTTCCCAAGTCCACTTGAAACCCCTTCTAAAACTTTTCGAATACTTTTCTAACTAACGTACTCCTTCTAGGACAATGGGATCATGATCGGCAGAACACCCCAAAAAAAAATTGGAATCATTCTCAACCATGCGACTTCGGTTGTCCCCCAACCTTAGATGATTCATACCTCCCGATTAAATTTTTCAAGCTCTAACCATTCTAATGGTGCTCACCAATATACCCTACAGGATACCCGACTACGATCATTCCTACCCTTAACTGTCGATTAATTACCACAAATTCTAATAGACTTCAAAGATTTTCAATAAATTATATTAACAAAACATCGACCCCCCGCCGAACATCGGTCCAACCGATTTCAATAACAAACATCGGCCACCCGCCGAACATCGGTCCAACCGATTACAATAACAAACATCGGCCACCCGTCGAACATCGGTCCAACCGATTACAATAACAAACATAAGCGGGGTATTATCTTAGACACTAACACAAATAGATACCCCCACAACCAATTTAACTAACACACACGTAGGTCATTCCACCATAACCAATACTACCCGGCCTACATTACCAACACGCGTGGAATACCCAACCTCCTACCGTCGACGTATCCCCCACACACGCTTTACAAAGCTAAAATTATCTGAACCGAGGATACACCCCGACGCCTACCTCTCAGGTAACGCCTCAGGGCCCCGCACATCGGAATTACCTCTCAAGTAGGCGCCCACAACTATATCCTCCTAGCACCTACTAGAAAGCATGGGCTATAACACCTGAACACCGGGGCCTCACCCCGAGATACCGAACCGACCACTACCAGCGACTGACTAACGTGCCTAAGGATCCAGAGCAAACAGCCTACCAACAACATGCCTATTCCGGTTTGACTCACTCACCCAAACATGTAAACACTCAACGAGCAAAGAATGCCAAACGGTGCGACAAAAACAACTCATCAACTAGACTCCACATCGAGCCATTAAAACCGGGCAATTGGCCCATGACTAACTCCAAGTCAAAACCGAGCAAAATGCTCCACGCTTGTTAGACCCATAGGTCGGAAAATGCGTTTAAGCAAAGTTTAGGCAAGCAATACTCTGAAATCAACCTTAGTCCCGAACTCAACACGGGTTAAACAAAAGAGTTTTCCAAAAGGACTCACACCCCCAAAAAAAAACATTCTCGAAATGACACATGACACCTAAAAGCACATTTTCCTCAAATGGTTTACAAAATCATTTACAAAATATTTCCAACATCCGGATTTTCATCTCACAAAGATCGTATGTAATAAAACTACTATTACCTGATCGATAGTTACGCAAAACTGGACACGCTCGTCCTACATAGGAAAATCATGTTGAAAATCGTTCCATTGCAGTTCAGTTTACTCACACAAAAGCAAAGTGTAATAAATAATTTCTTTAAAATGAACCGCCTCGATTCCAGTATGGATTGACTCATGACATGCACTTAAAGTAACCGCTTAACCCTTAACAGGGGCGACAAAGGTGTGTACATAATTCAAAATAAGTTTCACGACATTTAATTCAAAAAAAAAATTCTTTTTAATCATAAAAAGACGTGGCACAGGGTTCGCCACAAATTTTTCGCGTGTCAGCTAATCACACAAAACGATGACACGATTTACAAATATATTTTTGTTAAAACACAACTGTCTCGTGTAAGTTTAAAACTTGAAGACAGAAACCAGTCCGCTTCTACTAATTGGAAATATCGACTAAAACCTCATAAAATCTCAAACTGGGGGCAGGCATGCAAGCTTGTAACACCTCCTCAAGTTCCGTACTTGGGACATATAACGTCAAAACATTATAGTTTAAAAAAATGTATTTATCGAAAAATGCTCAAAATACTCGTTTCCTCCAAAGCAAAAGTTTTTAATTTTCCAAAAAAAAAAATGATCGGAAATTCTAAATTAACCGAATGTCAAAAATCTACGCATTCATATTTCCAAAATATAACACATTTTAATCGTAAGCATGATGTTCACAACATTAAAACACTCCTTGGATCAAATGGTCTTTCATTTCGACAAAAAGGAACTAAAACATTTTCATGCACGACTCGTTCATCAAAATGTCGAGAACAAAGGTTACCCCAGTATGCATACCCCTAAGTCGATAAATCGCATTTCCATGGAAATGTCAATAAAACCTTTAGCTGACTAAAAAAAAACGCACTAAACAACCCTTATGAAATGTTACCAAAATTCCTCCATGAATCACTTATGTCACGCATGAATCAATCCACACACTGAACTATTTGCAATAAAACACTTAATAATACAAACTCTCGAACGAAAAGTTAAGCGACACTAGAATTCCAAACTCATTTTAAACAATCACCAAAATAGCCTTTATACAGACATTGTGGAATGTAACTTTCCGTCTCAACTCTAACACATGTGGAGGAGTTCCAATGTTAGAGTCGCAAGCCGTAGTCACTTACCCAACATCTTAACCACCTCAAAACATGGATAACATCGTACCCGAAAGAACCGTTGGAAAAATAAACAAATGAAACAATCTTTTACAAAGTTTTCAACTCCCGTGATAAAACGGTTTCAAGCATTTTCAAAATTATAATTCGAAATCTTGTGTTTGTGCTAGACATTTCCCAAAGTTCCAAAACACCGTCCATACAAAGGTTTGAAACACAAGAATTAGTTAATGCAATCCTATTTTCAAAATAGACTTTGTGCATGACTCAGTCGGCATTCGATGTCTCGACTCATATCCCTCCAAAGATCCCCGATCCACAACTGTCAGTTAAAGAACTCTACCTCGGCCGCCTCGGGTCCAGCCTGACCCACACGACCATCAATAATACGCAAGGGAGCAGCCGCAGGAGCTCCTTGTGCCCCGCCCCCAACAGTAACTCTCGGATTCGGGCAGTTGACCTTCACGTGGCCCATCTGTTTGCAGTTAAAACAGACCATTTGTGGTGGTTCCCTACAGTCGCGACCGTAGTGTCCCACCTGGCCACACCGGAAACATTCGTCATTTCTCCTTCCGCTACCATTCATGGTCTTAAACCCACCGCTCCCTTGATTCAAGAGCGAGTCTGAAAACCTCGTTTTCTTTGGAACTGCCGATTCCGGTGCAACGGCCTGCGCTGTTTTCCTCTTCTTAGTCTGTTCTTCTAACTCAGATTCCTGGCTCCGAGCAGCCTCCATCATCACTACTACCTCATCACGAACGGCGGTAATAATCTCGGGGATTGCCTCCCTAATAGCACGCTTTACTTCCGCCGCGATCAACTCACGTATCTGCTCAGCAGTGATCCCGACGCCAATCCCTGGCTCAGTAGTGTTGTTTCCCTGAGTGATGGCCATTTCTGGGATAAAAATTACAACGAGTTATTAGCACATAATAACTCACACTAGCAACACTCACGCTCAACTACTTGGATTCCTCGCGACTTTTCCCGACTCGAGCACTGATCCTGTGCTTCTGGTAGTAGGAGCTCTACTACTACCATCCACACCTATCACCGCCCGTTCCGAGTTCCATCCCGAGGGGTCCAAGTAGTTTCTCGCCAAAACCATACACATATGCCCGCACCGGCATATGTACACACTCTTCCTAGCTCCCTAGTAATTCCATCCAAACCACTACCCTTGCTATTGTCAAATCCCTAATAGCAAGCAGCAGGCATGCAATACAGTGTAACAAGCACCAAGCAATTTAGCATACATACTCCTATGTTCTAGAAAGCAATCTAGCATACGTACTCATACATAAACACCCTTCCCAGCTCTCTAGGAACTTCCTCTTATCCCACTACCCTTGCTACTACCGAATCCCTACTAATTGTAACGGGTGACCTCGCGAATACCCGACGATATGCAGTGCGAAATAAATAGACAGTCGAATACAGGACTCTATCCTAGAACGGTTGGACTCAAACGAGAGCTGCGCAATAGAACTAAATCGAATATTCTAAGGCTATAAATCTCTTACTGCATACAACCTAGAGGGCATCCACTTAGTAACCTATCATAATTAGCATAAATTCCTAATAGCAAGCAGTTCAACATACAGCATAGTGTCCACAACAGGCAATCTAGCTTGCATACCCTATGATCTAGAAAGCAATAAAACACTAAGCATTGTACCTTTCCCTTCGGCTCCGGCTGACTGTACACACTGCGCCCTTAATCACCGTTCCTCGAACGGGTTTTTACTTTTTCTTTTACCTCTAAAAAGATTTAATAATGAAATTTGAAAATTTCCCAGCCGCAACTTGAGACCAAACACACCGAGGTGCGTTTGATTCACTCAAGCTGTGCTCTGATACCAAGTTGTAACGTCCCAAAAATTACAAGCAAATTTAAATTTTTAAATAAACAATTCATTGATAACAACTCAATAAATGATTCCAACGTTTCGTTTGCAAACACATAATTAATGTCTTTATAAAAGTAAAACCAGCGGAATAAACGTTTAATTATTAAAATCATAAAGCAACCAGCTCTTCTCGCGCGCCAGTGTGTACTCGTCACGCCTTGGAGCCGCCCGTACCTGAAACCACAGTTTATTGGGAAAGGGTAAGCACGAAGCTTAGTGAATTCCAACACATGCGCAGATAGGAATTATATACATATCACCCCTATCCGCACATAAGCAACAACATCACAGTTACATAAAACGAGTAAACATCTACAAGTAATTATGCATTCAACACCTCAGTACCATCGAGGCCTCGGTCCCACCGAATTGTAATGTATCCAACACCTCAGTACCATCGAGGCCTCGGTCCCACCGAATTGTAATGTATCCAACACCTCAGTATCATCGAGGCCTCGGTCCCACCGAATTGTAATGTATCCAACACCTCAGTACCATCGAGGCCTCGGTCCCACCGAATTGTAATGTAACCAACACCTCAGTACCATCGAGGCCTCGGTCCCACCGAATTGTAATGTAACCAACACCTCAGTACCATCGAGGCCTCGGTCCCACCGAATTGTAATGTGACACATTTATACCAAGCATTCAAACCAATCAAATATTACACACCACAAACAACTAGTTCACACCACAAAGACAATAGTACATACAAACTATTATGACATGCATACAACCCCTAACTACACAGTGAGAGAACTCACATCGAATGCGCGCCCAGCTTAATAACACAATTCAAGCTTCACAAATACGGTCACTTCCCAGCACCTAAACGCATGTTAAAACGTGTCAATACGAGACCCGGACCCTATGACACGACACACGCTTAAACCGTCACTAAAACCATTTTCCGCTCTCGCCAAACAGGTCTGTTCGGGACCTGTTTCGACCCCTTTAAACCCATAAAATTCCCAATATTATTTCATGACCAGAAAGTACTCTGAGTTAGGGTTCCAAGGACATATTATACGCCTCCTAACGACTTTTCTACAATTTACTACGGATTTTACAAAAACAGATTTCAGCACAGCGAAAATTCAGCACCTTTCAGTATAAAACGACAATTCGACCCATGCTACGTCCCGAACTGGGTTTTGCACAAAACACAGAAAAGTTTCTAGACTCAAAAAGGGAACTTTTGACACCGGTTTCACCCCAAACCGAGTTACGAGCAGAAAGTTATGGTTTTCGCAAGATCAAGGCAGATTCCAGAAATTTTTACATGAAATGACGAAACACCGAACTTACGACCACTTTTCCACCTAGCTAGAGGCCGAACCAGTTTTCCGCTAAAACACGGAAAACATGCCCGACCCCGAGCTTGAACCGTGGGCGCCAGTTTCGGCTCAATCGGAGTTACGACAGAAAAGTTATGGTTGACGCAAAACAGTGGCGGAAGGACGTTTTTCACATAAATGACGATTTTATAAAACGGTTTACGTGATCGATTAAAATTGATACGGGCTTGCACCAGGGTTCACGCGATTAGTGTTATTAGGTTACAAAGGGCTGGTCACAACCGCGCACCACCCGCTGCCACTTCCGGCAGCGGTGGTCACCGGCGACGGCGGCGGTTTACGAAATCCACGAGACAAGATTAAAACGAACACTTAGACTATCCCGATTTCCCTATACCCACACACCCATCCGGCTTACAACACCCGACCACGCCCAACGCCACCACTACGCTGGCGGTGCACGCTGGTGGCCACACCGCCGGCAGCCAAGGCTGCAGCGGCGGCGGTGGTGGGTGGTTCACGATGTCGAACGGAAACAAAAAGAACGAGAAGGGAACGTTTACCTTTCTTAACAAGAACGCGGTAGCGACCGTTCTTCGTCTCGACAGCCACCCTCTTCCGATCGTCCCTCCTCTCTCTTTCTCGCTCTTCTCTCTCTCGCCGGCGGCGAGCAGCGGCGATGGCAGGCGGTTCACGGCGGCAGGGAAAAGGCGAGAAAACAAGGGTTGCGTGGTTTTTGCGAGAGAAAACGAGAGAGAAAGAGGATTGCTTAGGGTGTTTCTAGATTTTTTTTTTAAGATTCCTAATATGAGAAATTGTGAATGACACGAGGGTCGGTTTGCATTGGGGCCGAACCCATGCAAAATCACCAAGTCCATGTTTGGCCCCTCAACTATCCACACCTTTGCAAGAAAAAAAAACAATAACGCCTAACTTAACAATTGGGTCGATCATGCTAACAGTTCTTAACGGGAGAAGGAAGAAATATTAATAAACATTAGATTTAAAGACGTAAAATAAAATCATACCGGGACACGGGCTTTACAATGCTCCTCAATAATAATCATTAATATTTGAGCATGTGAACTTTGAAGATTTCTCAAAACAAGGATAAAGAATGAGTGAAATGAAGTCGAATGACTTGTTTGAGAATCTGACAATGTATCAATCAGATCAAATATTATGAATGATGATCATAAAAGGATAGGGTATCAAAGAATTGAAATTTGTTTATATGAACAAATATAAACAATCTTTGAATGAGACGTTTAAATTCTCACGCTGATAAATATATGATGCTCAACAAAATTGGAATACAAACGGGAGTATTACCATCGAAAAATTGTTTCATTTTGAGACATGGTAATAACAAAGTCAATATAAAGCTGAACCGATGTGTATGAATACTTGAAAGTATAGAAAATATAATACACAAGTATTAATCTTTGGAAACACACGGTTATAAATGATGTTACGGTAATACGAGATTTCCATGAAAAACATTTAAAATCACACTTATAAATTCATAAAATCTGTTTGAGAATAGAAGTGGTTTGAACATTTAAGAAAAATGTTTTTCAAGTTTGAAAGTCGTTCTTCTTTCAAACAATCAAAGATTAAGATCAGAAGATACTTACAATCAGAAACGTTTGAGCTCCCCCTCAAATAATCATTAAATGATTTCAATTCTTATCAACTCCCCCTTAACATGTGCAAACGATCTTTATCTTGACAAAATCTGCACAAATAACAAGACTTGGATTAAAATATCCTTAATCATTAAAGCGAGTTCTGAATTACCAGGATTGAAGTAAATTCAGAAGTCATAGTCGTTGAAGAACGAATTCTGATCTGATATGATCAGAAGTCAATTATCTTTGAAGAACGAGTTATGAACTGTGTATTCAGAAGTCAAAAATCTTGTACCCCCCCTTAAAAGCACAGGTACTCTTCTTCAAAATTTTGTACAACTTCTTTTATGTTTTCCAGTCATGTGTGTGGTATACATCTCACAATTAGCACTACACACGAAGAACCTGCAAAACAGATTAAGTTGATTTTGGTACCCAACGGAACTTGGGTCCTGGTTTGTTAGGTGCAGTTCTCTTTGAAGAAATTCTGTAAGTACCGTACCAATAAGAAATACAATCTTTATGAACAAAATCATTAGTTCCACAGTAAGAACAACAAATTTTTTTTTGAGCTAACCTGATTAACTGATTTACAGAATAAACTAAATCGGGTTTGACAAAAGATTTACCTTGAAAATCATTGTTCTTCTTGGTATTTGGCGTGGGAACCGTTGATTTGGGCACTTCTTTCTCGGGAGTTGTGCCTTTAACTCTCCAAACCATTTTAACCTTCTTAAAAACTTGATTATCTTTAGGCTTAGAAGAAGTATAACTTTAGGCACATGCAAATCATTATCTGAATTATCAAACAGAGGATTATAAAAGAGATTGGAAGGATGAATCTGGTCTGTTGAAAAATATTTTGTTTTTGAAGAAACATTTGCGAAAAATGAACTTGAAGATGTTTTAAAAGAATGCACAGAATCAGTTGGGTCATCATAAGGAGATTGAACAATAGTATATGGACTAGCTTGTTCAGATAACTCAACTTTAAAGTTGATGTCTTCAAGTTCTTTAATTTTGTTAAGCAAAGCATTGTTTTCCTCAAAAATTAAATCGTATTTCCTTTGAAGATCAGATTTTACCTTTTGCTCCTTCATAATATCTGTTGATAAATCAGATAAATTCTTTGGTAGCTTCTTTATTTCATTTTGAAAAATCTTTCGTTCATCTGAAAAATCATCTTTCACACTTTTTGCTCTAAAACTTTCAACTTTCATCTTTTCAAGCTCGTTTTTGTCTATATCTAATTCTTTTTCTAAATCGGATATTTTGTGTGAAAGCTCAGTTGACTTTTCTTCAAAAGATTTTCGTTCAACATCCAAATTCATTTTTTCTTTCTCAAAATTGTCTCTTTCAATTATCAAAACTTTCTCAAAGTCAGAAACTTGTTTTGAAAGTTTGATACATTTTAGCTCAACAATTTTCTTTTCTTCAAAAGATTTTTTAGAATAATTTGACAACTTTTGTACAAAAACCTTTTCAAGTTCTTCCTTTTCTTTTGCAAAATTAGTTTCAAAAGCGGAAAGTTTTCTTTTCAAATCAGCATTCTCAATTTCCAAAACTTTTGCATATTCTTGAAACTTCTTGATCTCATCTTGAAGTGTTGAGTTCTCCTTCTGATTAGTGGCTTTTTTCGTTAGATTGGAAAGTAGTTCCTCGAGAGCCAGGATTTTATCTCTATATTCATAAAAGAGATTTATGTACTGAATTGTCACTGGATCAGTGATACCTCCATTAACATCTTGATTTAATCCTGTAAAAATGAAACACACAAAAAACAAAACAAAAAATTAGACGTAAAATATCAAAATATTAACAAAAATATACCTAATAGAGTGATCGTCAAGAGAAACTTCGCTTAGAAGTTAGAATTGTGTGCACACTCGTAAAAATAAAATCAGAGAAACACAATTAAAGTCAGAAATTTTTTCCAGAATAAAATCTGAAAAATAAATTATAAATTTGTCTTCAAGAAATTAATTATAAAAAGTTTACGCGGAAATGTTGGATTTTAATTGGCAAACCTGCAAAACAAGATAAAAATATATCAGTTATAATAATTGCAGGTAAAACGACAAAAATTTAACACTAAAATGACTAAAATATGAAAAATACAAAATATGGGGACTAAAATCGACAAAAAATGAATCTAATACGAAAAATAAGGACTAAAAGTGAAAAATACTAAGACTCGACAAAAACAAGGACTAAAAGTGACAAAATCCTAAAGTTAAAGAACTAAAAGGACTCAATTTGACAAAAAATGA
Organism: Saussurea involucrata; assembly: GCA_033807775.1. Lineage (NCBI taxonomy): Eukaryota > Viridiplantae > Streptophyta > Magnoliopsida > Asterales > Asteraceae > Saussurea > Saussurea involucrata. The sequence goes on along the minus strand of CM066317.1, from coordinate 71,413,494 downwards.
AACTTAAAAACTCAAGGGACTAAAAATTGAAAAATATTGAAAGACAAACTACAAGGACTAAAAGTGTCAGAAACTGAAAGTTTAAGTACAGGGACTAAAACAGACAGTACCTGAAACTTATAAGTCCAGGGACCACAACTGACAGAATCTAAAACTGTCTAACTGACTTAACAAAGAAACTGACGAAGGACTAAAAAAGTAAGAAAATTAACGGAAACATTAACGGAATTGTTAACTAAACCAACTAACCGATCCTAAACAGAAATAGAACTAAAATGTAACAAAATTAACTATCCTAACTAAACAGTACTAACGGTACTAACGAAGTTAACAGAAAAAGAAGCAAAATTGTCACAAAAACTAACGGACAAACTAACAAAATCGTTAACTAACTAACCTAACAAAACCTAACTGACTTAGGACTAAAAATGAAACAAAATTAACAAAGATAACGGAAAAAACTAACAATGTCTGACGGAGCTAACGGAAAAAGGATCTAAAATGTCACAAACTTAAGTTACTATTCATCAGAATCAACCTCACGACCCATTTGCAAAAATTCAGTATGGAAACAAACTTTTCGACCGAAACTCTTCGTTTATGATCCCCTAAGCTCCCTTAATTGATTAGATGTCGAAACTCGCTTTCAAACTCCCGAAATTTACAACCGAAAAATTTCGAAAAACCGAATTTTTTTCGAAAACAACTTGTGAGCTTCTGTTTCTTTGTATGAACTAATCCTTTATGTTAGAATCTCTTTGTTTAAGCTTCCTCAATCAGTTAGAAGTCGAAACACACTCTCAATCTTTCGATATTTACAACCGAAAAATACCGAAAAACTGATTTTTTTTCAAAACCTTCTCGTATGCACCTATTTCTTCGAAGGAAATGATTCTTTGTGATAGAAAACCTTCAATTAATATTCCTGGATCTCTCTTAACAGATTAGAGCTCAAAAGAATGACTCAATCTCCCGAACAAAACAACCGAAAATTTCCGAATACCGTTCGAAAAGTTCGAAACTGATGTACGCTTGATGCGAGAAGTATGATGCTAGGTATGATACGAGAAGTATGATGCGAACACTTTCAGTGTAGGATACGAGAAGTGTCATGGGAATAGTTGAAGTGTAGGATACGAGAAGTAGGATGCGAATTCCTTTTCCTTTTTTTTTTAACGAGAAGTTCTAATGTGCAACAACCTTTTCTTCTTTGCATATTTCTTTATTGACCTGCACTCAAAGATCCTCACAAAGAAATTGTTAGGGTGTTTGGGAGTGATTATATTTTTAACTTATGCTTATTTGCTTATGTGGGGAGGAAAAACAGTTTTTAAAAAGTGTTTGTTAAAAATTGAGGGTAAAAAGGTAATTTAGATAGATAAGGAAATAAGGAAAAGTAAATAAGTAGGTATGAATTGACTTATCAAAAACAACTTATTTGTGGTGAGGAGAAGCAAATAAGCACTTTTGATTTTTTCTATCCAAACACTCCAAACTGCTTATTTGCTGTGGGGAGAAGCTATAAGCAAATAAGTCAAAAATATAAGCACTCCCAGACATTAATCCAAAAATTTTGGATCAAAATCAGTTACAAACAGTTTTTAACATCTTAATAACAAAATTGGATCGAAAACTCAGATTTGAAACTTTTTGCTCAAGAACATCTAAAAAACACAACGAATCTAAAAAAAATTAAAAAAATGAATTTTATGCAACAAAACTTGAAATTTGTGATTGATTCAGGTCTAAAACAAGTTTTTAAAAAGAATTTTGCGCAAAAATGAATCAAATCACCAACAAAATGCAAAATCAAACTTCAAAATTTTTCACAGCTCACTTTTTCTCAGGAACACAAAAATTTTCAAAATCTTCGAATTCCTCAATTCTTGATGCGTTTTTTGTAAATCTTTTGATGCAAAACTTATTTAAACAATGGAGAAGCACTTTGCAATCAAAATCAAAACAAAAAACAAACTAGAAATGCATAACCCATTTGTGTTCTTGAAATCTTCAAAAATGGAGAGTTTCTTCAAATTTATTCAAATCTTCATCAATTTTGACGAATTTTTGATGAATTGGTGCACCTTCTATCTCCCAAAGCTCTGATACCAATTGTAAACACCAGATCTATTAGGTAAATGTCATCATCTTCATTGATCTTGAAAAATCTAGAGTTTTACATATGAATGGAACACTTTCTCTCTCTAGATTCTCTCACTAGAAACTCTCTCTAGATATTACAATTAAGATCCTCCTAATCACTTAGCTTAACAACTAAGCTAACAAATCCTATATATACCTAGGATTACAAAGCATTAAAACTAATTACATTGACTTTTACTTAAACTACTTTGACTTTGACTTTACACTATTTGACTATTACAAGACTTTTACAATAAATTTTGAATACAATTTTGTGCACTAACAACTATGGTTTTCGCATGCCGTTGCTTGCGAAAAGTAAAGTTTTCGCAATGCATTGCATGCGGAAAGTTTGTTTTCGCACACCGTTGCTTGCAAAAAGTTTTTCTTGTGCTTCATGTTGGATACGAAAACTTTTTCAAAGTGGTTTTCGCAACTTGTTCATTGCGAAAACCTAATGAACAGTGCCTTGTCACTTTTTCTGACATGTAGTTTCTTTGTTGCTTGCGAAAAGTGGGTGCCCTCTATAATCGTGCCACGTGTCATTTTTCTTAGAGGGTATAAAAAGGTTTTTTCAAAATTATCAGTTCCCACTTGTTTTCCGTTGCAAACATCGTATTCTCTCTCATCTTGCAACTGTTCATCTTTTTTTTCACCAGAGTCGACTTCAATCTCTCGAATTTCTCACATCAGGTAACATTTCAACTTGAAATTTGTATCATTGGTTTCGTTTTACTGTTTCACATGTGTTTATCCAAGTAATTTTGTGGATTTCTTCCTGAGTGTATGTTCATTTGTGAAAAATCGTTCGTGTAACTGTTCATATTCTGCCAAAATTGTTTTCATCGATTTACGGTTTGTTTAAGTGATTAATCTGTTCTTTCATGCATGTATGCCTATTTCGAATTGATATGTCATGCTTTTATATGCATTTCATTCATCAATCTGGGATTTTGATGTGTTGGGTATTCGATTCATATGCTCATTCTTAAATGTGTCGACTTAGGGTTCTCTAGTTTAAATTTGTTGTTAATTCTTTGTGGGTTGTCATTTTCGAACAAGTCTGTGATGGTTTTGTGGCTAAAAACTTGATTTTAAATGGATTTTGAATCTGGGGTATGATGAACTTGCAAAACGTTCTTCACAGCTCTTTGGGAAAACTTTTTGGTGACCTAAATTTTTTTCTAAGTATAGTTTTCGCATCATTGCTTGCGAAAACTTTCCTTTTGTGGTCTGCGAAAAGTTCTTTAAGTTGCATGCGAAAAGTTTTTGAATCCAAAATTTTTCTATGTTAAGTTTTCGCAACCTCAGTCTGTGTAAACTTCTTCTGTTCATTGCGAAAAGTTTGGGTTTTCGCATTGGGTTGTTTGCGAAAACTTTTGCTTTTCTTCCTTTGTCTGCGAAAAGTTTGTCATATTTCTTTGGGTTGCGAAAACCAGACTTCAAAAAATTTCAGAAAGTTTTTCAAAAATTTATTTTTGCCAAAATTAACAGTTTTAGAACTGTTTTTCAAACCAACAGTTCAAATGGCTGAAAATCAAGAGCAACAAAGCATGGTCCAAGGCTTTGGGGACCATGTACCCGATGCAACACCCGATGTACCCCTACCATCCACAAGATACGTTCATCCATCATACACCGGCCAAGGCAATCCAGATCATGCCTTCATACACCCATCAAACTACATTGACATCAAATTCAACAATCACCATGTGGAGTTTGATCGCATCAACATCAATGACGAAGGGACTCTAGACAACTCCCCTAGTCCAAACAAAGATACATCTGTCCCCACCTCTAAAGTGAATCGGAATAGGATCCTTGACAGAACACTCATAGAGTTTGAGGCCCTTAAAAGCCTCTGCTCAAGGATAGAGTGGAAGTCCTGCCGATCTCAACGCAAAAACAGGATCGAAAGCAGGCACCTCATGAACAGAGGTTCACTCTGGGGAAGAATGTGTTCCCCCATAGGTCACCCCTGAATCACATGTCGCGAAGGGTGAGTTCCAAACCTTCGTCACCTCTGTGACCAACACACTTACCGAGTTGAAAAGCTTGGTAAAAACTCTCGCAGGAAACACTCAGAAGGCACTTGACGACCTGTCCACAAAAGTTGAAACTTTATCTAAAGAAGTCAAGGACAACACTGCCCTGCTGAACTCGTTTAGAACTCCTCCTGCATAGAGCTCAACCACCTCTGCCACCCAAACCTCCATTGCACAATTAACAAAGGAACTGCAAGAGGTCAGAGCCATTGCTAAAGCTCTGTCGAAGCAACACTCAGCAACTCCAGCCTTGACCTTATAGAATCTGCGAAAGGCTCTGGAAAGGGTCCAAGAATAGACAACGGAACAGAAGCAGGCTCTGAAGCCACATGATTACATCACCAGAGCTTAGCTCATAGAGCTTGGGAAAAATCTTCTGAATGACGTAACCGGATTCATCAAGGCCTTCACCACTGCCAACGCTACATATGTGAAAGAGTTTCAAGCCAGTATAGGGAAACTTATATTCAACTCTGAGGCAGAGGTAGCATACTTGCTCGGGATATGTGACGATCTATGCCAGAAGATGATAGCTGCGAGGGCAAGTCAGCCTAATAAGCCTCCCACCTCCTGTCAGACTGAAAAGAGAAAGGATCGTGGGGGACATGATGATTCTGAGGGTGATTCTGATGGACCCTCAGATCATCATGAGGGGGAGAAGACGGGCAGAACACTCACAAGACCTCTGACAATCAAACCTATTCAACAAGTACCACTCAACTCACCAAGGAAGACCACAGAGGCAACGGCCACCTCTGTGGAAACAAAACAGCCTGAAGATCTACCATTCCAACACCCCAATCACCTCTACCAAAAAACTACCTACCTTCACCCACACCCCCTGAACAACAACACAAAACACCCAGGGTCAAATCTCGAGCTCAGAAGCAAAGATCGTACTTGAAGACACCTACTATTGCAGAGCAATCTACCAAAACCCCAACCATCATACCAACAACAAAAGCTCTATCTACAACAGAGGAAACCATAAAACCAACAAGAAAAAATCCTCCAAATGCTCAACAGAAGCAAAAATCTACATAGGTACCCCCAACCAAACCAACAACAGAAGCAACAATCAAACCTCCACCTCAAACCAAATCAAAGAGCCCAATAGAGCTACCCAAACCCAATACAACAACCAAGGATAAGGGTAAATCCATTGCCACAGAGGATCCTAAACCCAAGAAACCTAACCCTCAACCAACGGAAAAACTGATGAAGGGTGCTTTTGACTCGTTCATCACTCCAAAACCAGAGGAAGAGGATTGGGCATTTGGACCTCCTCTGTCAGCCATTCCTTCCCTTGACCCAAAAGCCAAACCAACTGAAGACAGAGTTTCTCAGGTCCTCAGAGAGATGGACGCTCTGAGGAAACCCATGCCTCCTCCCCCTGCACCAAAGAGAGACATGGAAGAGGTAGTTTATAATTACTTATACAGCAGAGGCCTCAACGATCCTCTGCCAAAGCCTACCTTAAGCCTGGACATAATCGAAGATATCAAGGACAAGTTCTTCAGAGAAATAGCTCAGAAGCCAGAGCATCTGTTCTCAAACTCCAAGATCAAGCAAGTCCTCTCAATCAAACTCTCTCACACAACGTGTAAAAACTTTTGGTACAACATCTACTACGTGTTGAGAGAGGATGGATCCAAGATGAAATTCACATATGCAGATCTCAGAAATCTCCACCCTTTTGATCTGACAGAATTATACACATGGGCAAAGAGCAACTATGTATCTGGCAGAATTGAGCATCAAAGAGCCTATGATGCTGTCAGAACGTTTATGAGGGAAAGGCTACTGTACTTCAGTTTACTTGACTTTCAAGTAGCTCTGGACCTCGGGGTAAAGAACATCTCCATAACTCGCCCAGATGATCATTGCCCCTCATCCTCTGACATCAGACCCCACTCTATCATCCATCATCACAGAGTTGGATATGTGTATCTCGATCCACAAGGTCAAAAGAAGCTCTTCGATGAATACGATTGTCAGAAATACGCCACGGAGACTCTGCTACAATTCAAACAAGATCTACTCAACAGCAGAGGCTCAGAATTCGTAAACCTTGAGATCGCAGATCAACTCATCAAGGCCATTGATGCAACCATTAGATTCAGAGAATTGTGCATATTATTCTATACCGAACTAAAGAAGGAAGGATCAGGGGGAAAGAAGATCAACGATTTTCCCAATGCTAAAATATGATATCTGTTGTTAACTTTTGCACTTAGTTTAAAACTTTCAAGCCTTGTAATTTCTTTTCAACAAGAATATCTGTAAATGCCTCTGGCATATATGCTAAATGAAGATTCTCTTTCATAGAGGTTGATTCATTCACCTCTTGCCCTCTTAGCTTAGTGCAAATTTGCAAACTTTATTTTTCAATACTTAGGGGGAGATTGTTAGCTCCATGTATTCAAATGATAGAAGTATTGAAAAGTAGCTACGGACAAATCTGGGAGAAGCCTCTGCCAGATACACCAAGTCATCAAAGCCTCTGCCGATCATCATCAGAAAAACAAGTCAAACAGAATTCAAGACCACAAAGCCTCTGTTAATCTTGACAGAGCCTATGTGGAACTAAAAACTGAAGATGAAGATCAAGACTCTTGAAGACAAAGACAAGTGTGCTGCTCACGTGCCTCTGTTGTACAAAGATCCTGAAGATCAAATAGTACAAGACACGTTCCTTTACTTTCCACGTGTCATCCTCTGAGAGGTTGCAGCTTCTGCAGAGTACTATCAAACGGCGCACAACGTCAACGTGTACCAGAATGTGTCCCACAACCTTGTCTCCTGTACACCTTGTCCCCTATTATTTTAGTATAAATAGAGAGTCTTACCAGACCTTTTCTGGTAACGAAGCACAACACACACACACATCTACTTAGAGAGAAACTGTTTGTAAGAAACACATACTTTGTGGTGTTCTTGGTGTAATTCTGATGAATTAATAGAGATGAGTCATTGAGAATTATTCTTGTTACATACTGCATTCATCTTTCTATTGTGTGTTCTCTACCATTGAAATCAAACCCAAACGGTTCTTTAAAATGATTCCGCACTTAAATCTTATTGTACTCTGTTTTTGGAAGTTTGCGATTTAAATATCATTGTTGAGTCAAAAGTGGGATCAACAGATCTTCGTTGAACAACAAAAGGTTGAGCTTAGTGATAAGAATCTTGCTATAAAACTAGCCAAACGTTCAGTGAAGGATCCGGAACTAAAGAAGTTTTCCCTCCGAGTCCAGCAAGAGCTGATGAAGGAAGCCAGGATGAAGAAACAAAAGAAGGTTGAGGTCAGTGAATCCACACTGGCTTGGTGTAAGAAGAAAGTTCACTTCAGGGCTCTACCAGCGAGGATCAAACACGTAAACCAGAAGGGTAAGACTGTCATAGGCGCTGCAATAGTCGAAGTCCAAATGATCAGGGAGAACGGTGTTGCAGGAACCAACTACCTTTCAGCTTTGGAAGCTCTTGGCCTTACAAAATGGTTGTAAATCAGGGTTGCAATTCAACGATCACGTTCAAGATACAAACCTTGTGTCGAAAGTGCTATCAATAAGCTAATCAACCAAGTGTCCTCAGAAGTAGATTTGCCTCCTCCTCCAGCTATCCAACAAAGACGAAGTGCTCCAAGGAAGAAAGATCAGTCGTCATCAGGCTCTGTTATTAGAAACGAGACTGGTGTTAACTTCCCTCGAGAAGCTGTTCTTGGTCCTAATGCTGATCTTTCAGGGCTCCACGTCTCTCTGCCTCCAGCTGAAGAATTTGTAGTGGGAAAGGTAATCAGCGAACCTC